>JANHGN010019666.1:0-16969 GCA_024605025.1 Megaceryle maxima | reverse complement strand
AATCTGCTGGTTGCGGCTGTTTCTGCTATTCTGCTGGTTTACCTCTCAGAGTAGCTTGAGAGATTGTTTCCAGAGAGAAATGTACAGAATGTAAGTAAAAACTTCCTAAATGGAAAATTACTTAGCTTTTGAAAATTAAGAAAAAGAAAAACTGGCAGTGTTTTGTAATCCTCTTAGGACTCTCTCAGCTCATCGAAAGGTAAGGGATTTCTTACCTCAGGCATGCTGGGCACAGCTGGCTTGCCCTGCTTTTTTATATTATCCCGCCTCCCCCAAACAAGGGGTGCTTTTTTTAAAGGAAAAGCCCCAAGGTATTACCCCCCCCCGCCCCCCCCCCCCCCAAAAAAAAGGAAAATTTTCATGTAAGCGAATAAAATGTGTATCAGCTTTCTTTGCTGTGATTCATTCCAGCTTTCCCTTTCTGTTTAACAAATGCAGTTGCAATAGAAAGCCTGATTTTTGGTTAGGATGTCCAGAGTGGAAGCTTTTTGTTTGAAGTTCTCAGAGGGACAGTGCTTCCCTGTGGAGAGCTCTCTCCAGCTCACTGGCAAATGTTACTGGCCTTTCCTTGCATTTTGTAGATGTCAGACTTGCTACGGTGGGAGTCCAGGGTTGTTGTAAAGTTAAGACGACAGGACCCAGTAATGTCATAGGACAAAGGCAATGTCTTCTCATGTGCAAGGTGAATACAGTGCCGGGATATAGGAAGCTTTACCTGTATATACAATATAAGCTGCCTCCTTTTTATTTATGATTGGTTGGACTTCTGTTGGAGTATTGTACCCACTTTGAGCATTGTACTCCAAGAAAAACAGGAACATAGGAGAAATCCAGAGTAAAGCAGCAAGAATGATGGTCAAAGCAAATATGACCTACAGTGTAAGACTGGAAAGCCATTTTAGCATGCAGAATATCAAACATAGTGAAGCATTGAAGTAGATTTTTCCAAGTAACTTGTGAGGCTTCAGTTAAGAACAGATTAGACAGAAGTCTGTCAGGAGTGATTCAAAACATTGCCTTTGGCAAGGAGGAGAGAAAAGAAAAAAAAAAAAACCAACCTAAAACCTGAGCATCTAGCTTGAGTTACCAAGGGGAATTGCTTGAACACTGTAAGATCTTGAGCATAAATCCACACCTAGAGATAAACAAATTTAAGAGTTGGAAATTGTTTTTCAGGATTCTGTTCTGGATAAATAAACCCTTGAAGAGCCCTGGAAAATGCAGAAAGATCTGTTGCTTTCCACTGAAAGCTTGCTTTAAGGAAAATAGACCTTGTTTTGCAGCATATTCTTATCTAGCTTGTGGGACAGTGTGTAGTGTGTGTCCGCCTGTGTTGGGTATTTTAGGTTTGTGCTGCTATCAGCACAGATTTTCCTCCAGAACTGATGGTGAGAGTTGTTTTGCTCCTCATTCGTGAGGAGCAGATCTGGCCTTGCCAGTGTCTGTAAATGTAGTTCTGGGTAGTCCCTGCCACGTGTTTTGTTCTACCAAAAGAAGGTAATGGGAAGGAAGACGAGCTTTTTAAGGTACTTGGGAAATAAGAATCTATTTTTAGCTGTCCTTCCAGTTTCTTCTGGGAATCTTAATTTATGTCTAAAAAAACTAAGAATAAGCTGCACAGAAAATAACAAGACTTTCTTTGATCAGGAAAGCTAATTTGTGTCCTAAAGGTAGAGAATGTGAGTATGCAATAGTTACATGAAATATGTCAGATTTTCTTTTCTGTTAATCACAAGCTTCATTTTCCTATTTTTAATACAAACACTGGCTGAGGCTCGTAACAGATTTTTCTTATATGGTATAAGGATACTTTAAAAATTTGTGTCCAATGAAGACACTGTCTCATTATGCATGAGATGTGAAAGCCATTTTGAGATGTGAGACTTGAAAATAAGTTTTAAACTACATTTTTAAACATTTTTGCATACGTAGCTAAACTAGTCTTGTCTATAAACTTGTTGTTTTAGTTTGAGTTCTCTGAGCATATAGCCATCTGTATATCCAAATGGGTGAGGTATTTGTTTTTATTACTCATTTTGAAGCTGGAATGTCAGAACAGAAGTTCAGTAGCTTTATATGAAAATGTGTAAATGTAGCAGATGATCAGGGCCTGAAAGGGCCTGGCAGTCTTGAAAACTAGAGATGGCTGGAGCCAGCACAGACTTGTGTTCTAGTCATCCAGGGCACCTTTGGTCCTCAGTGATGTCCCCTGCTCCCCAAGGTATATTTTTCCACTCCTAGAAGGTACAGTGTAAATGAAAGTAAATTGCATGTAAAAGTGGCACAAGTGGTGGCAACCCCTTTTGTGTCATCTTCTCTGCTTTAAATAACAGCTGTATTTTCAGATGTCCCCAAAGCAAAAGGATTTCTGTAAAGGGAAGTGTAGATCAGCTTTTATTTGGAGAAAGTAACTACAGTATCAGTTACAGCTGGTAGATATTTCATGTTGAGACTATCTTTAAAATGACACTAAATGATGTAATAAAACTACTTAACTGGGAAAAAAGACTTTAGGTTTTATAGCCTATGTGGTGGATGTGGTAGTTCCTGAAATTCACTGTGTAAAAATAAAAATGGTTCAATCCATTCGAGCACAGTAAGGCCTGAAAGGCTTGGCATTCTGTGACACCCAAACAATGGAATAGTAAACAAATTGCATTACAGTTATTTAATACTAGCAGATAGCACTGTCATTTACGTCAGCAGTATGTACATTAAATAGATTACTGCTTTACACTGTCTTGACATTAGAGATCACAAAGAACAGAAAATTAATGAGTAAAATAACAGACACATGTAAAGCAAAGCTATTTCTGTGTTCTTTCACTGAGGTTTATTAGTATGATTTAGGTGCGGAAAAGCCAAGATGCTTTGTTACTCTTGAGTTGCTATGTTAGGTCGACTCTCTTACCATGCAACTGGGGATATGTTTCAATAACTAGGTGTTCTTTATCTGATTATATTTAATCTTTCTAGTTAATCCCTAGCTTTGTAATTTAAAGAAACATTCTTTGGCTTGGAAATAGCATTCAACTTGGAACCTGAAATACTTAAATTTAACTGGAAGAGAATCTGAAATTCTGTGAGGGGGAAAATGTATAGTTACTAAGGCATATGAAAACTATTTTGTGAAGGTTTTGTGATTTATCAGAAATCAGATCTAAAAGCATGAGGTTGTTTGGGGTTTTTTTTAAGATTTAAGTCTGCAAAGTTTAGCTTGAGGGGACTTCAAGCTGATGTGGCAGTTGGAATGAGACTATGTGCTAATTAAAATCTCTCACTTGGGATGTTTCTCACTTGTGTTTTGATGTGGAACGCTGCACTGTGAAAGCTCAGTGAGGATTATCGAGCTAAAAAAAAAAAGGCAAGTTTCTAGGAAAAATCTTCTAGAATTAGAAACAATTAGGGAAGAATGCTGTATTAGAATGGTTAGTAACATAGCAGGAAAGCTGTAAATACAGGCATCCAGGAATATAATATTCTGGTGCCACAAATGCACCTCTGACATTTTACCAGCACCTATGCTCTGTTCATTGAGGTGCTCTGGCAGAGCACCTCAATACAGGGCCTTGGTACTGGAAAATACATTAATTTCTGAAATCTGAGCCTGGAAATAGACTCGCAAGCTATTTCCTTTGTATTTGGAGCATCAGGTCAAGCTCTTCCCCACCCACTCTGACTCTGCATTTACTTTTGGTTTTCTGAGAAGAATAATTTTCTATTGATCAAAAATGGAACAGTTTTCTGTAAGAAATTGGATGCCTGTGCTTCACAGCATTCTTATGGCATTTTGTGTGCCATAACCATTGTGCTCTAATCTAAGATGTCACATCTTCCCCACTTACCTTTCTATTAGTACTTCAGCAGAGTAAGCAGTTTGTGTATTGAACATGTGTCTATGCCTTCACCACGATTAAGAATCTAATTAACTCCTCAGCTGAAATACTGAACTTTCACAGATTCTGTTGAGTACTCATTTGGTTTCCAGTCCATACCAGCTGAAAAGGTAGATCAGAGATGATATTAATGATAAAAATATAATTAAACTGTGTATTTAAACTTTTCCAGATTTACAGTGTGTAACAGTTTTATATTTTTACTTTTTGAGTGTTTATTGATGTACTTGTTTTTCCCTTACTAAATTGTTGAAGTCTCTTATTCCAAATATACTTGGAGATCAAGCAAGATAAATTATGAGAACTTAGAACTTTAGAAGTTCTGACTCTAGAACTATGTTGCTTTCAACGGGGACAAAAGAGTGACTTTACAGCACCATCATGACTACAGAATGTTTTCCTGATTGACAGTCATGTCAGGTTGAAATGCGAGGAAGCTGAGACAGAATGAGCAACTGAAAATACTGTAGTAGCCAAACCTTATTATTATTACAGTAGTAATTCACTATATGAATGAAATTGTATTGGAAAGTGTCATAATAAAGCTGATGCATTGCAAAACATATCTAGTGTATAACATTCCTCCTCTGTTACAAGTATTTAAAATTTAGGTCACTATTTCTGTATATGCTATTTTGTTATGAAGAATGCCAGCAGAGGGAGCACGTATGGGCTACCGGTTCAGTACCTAGGCCTTACTCAAGGTGCTGTTACTGGTAGTAAGGAAGGATGATGCAAACTTCAAATTGGCTATTTTTTTTTTCTCAGGTGAAATTAATTCTGTGAGGTGGGCATGGTCAAATGTGTAGATCAAGGACTGTATTTTCCAAAAGGTTAAGAAAGCATCATTAATATGAAAGTCCACATTTAAAATCCTATTTAAATCTATCTACCTATATATAAAATGATATTCTAATACCTGTAAGCTGCAGCAGTTGAAAATTATGATTCTTAGACTTAGAATCTGTATGTGTATTCATATCTTCTGTGATACTAGTACAGCAGCAAAGGTGAGTACAGGTATGGGACTTGGTAAAGTAATTTTCAAATTTTTTATTTTAGGGCAGCAGCAATGACTCTAAGAACAGTGTTGTTATCACTGCAAGCGTTGTTGGCAGCTGCAGAACCAGATGATCCACAAGATGCAGTAGTGGCAAACCAGGTAAGATACTCAGTAAGATACCTTTTGCTAACTTGGATTAGGTCTCAAACCTTGGGGGAGATAGAGATTTTTGAAGAATTTATTGGACAATTGCCTTACAGTAAGCGTGAGATACTGCAGTGTTTTGTGGTCTTTACTCTTTGGGTTCCAGAATGAGCAGCAGTTATTTTACAGTGTCAAGAGGTTTATTCTTTATATAGCTTGTCAGAAATGTCAGGAGGTAACAGCATAGTAAAATGAATTCCAGTATAGCTTGCCTTTTAAAATAGAAGGCTTCTAGTATAAGAAATGCAATGTTGCATTGGTTTAAAGTGAGTTTTAACATGATCTTGTTCTTTGGATTTGGCTTGGTGTGTAGCTCCTCTTCCAGATTAATATGAGTATTGTTGAGTATTGTATTTGTTTAATATCAGAATTTTATGCATGTAGACTTTAGATGAATTACTGTGCATTTAATCCTGAGGAGCAATTTATCTGAATGAAGCATCCTCTGTATCTTTATCTTTGCAAGTGCTTGGATAACTATTTTAGTCACTAGTTGAATTGGCATCAATATAATTCTATAATAATAGGGTTTGTTAGTTTTTGGTTAGTAGCAATAGCTTAAAAAAAGGAGTAACAGTAAAATGTCAGTTGGATCTTATGCCATGCCAGGACCAACATGGTTCTATGTAAAGCGCTGATGAGAGACAGGAACAGGGATAGGATAGGGATAGGAAGAGTTGATGAGAGAGAGGGGCCTGGCTTCTCCCACTGACTGGTAGAAAGGGTGTATTTCAGTCACGAAAGAACAAAGCAAGTAGAAGGTTCTAACAGCTTCCTCTAAAAATCTGTGTGGGATGATAATGAGCAGTTTATTAAACATGTCAGGATTTGGAGGGAAACACAGAGCTCAGAGGTTGCCCGTTGCACCACTGGGTGGGGGAAAGCTACTTGCTAATACTATACTCCTGTACTTGTTTAGCAAGCACAGGAGGCTTGCCTGGGGATTCTGCTCTACTGTAAGTACTGAATGAATGTCTACACAGAGTTCTGTCAGACCAAATTGCTCTATGCAGGGAGAATTGTTGGAAAGGCCAGCGAGGCCACCAGGCGTGTTCCCGCACTAGGTTTTCTTGCTAGATGCACGCCCTTGCTGTCACACTCTCTATTAAACAAAGCAATTTTTTTCCTTTTTCTACAAAACATAAGTGTAGCATTTCCCATTCGAGCCCTGATGGCAGAATTTTGTGTGGGAATCATAACAGTCCCATAGAAGCACTTGAGCTGGCAAGACTTTTTTTTCTCAGGCCAAAAACTTAATGAAACTGCCTAGACTCTGAAGAGCAGTTTTCTGGGCTGCCTCTCGGGTGCTTGTGAGGGGTGTGTCTAGTGGGACTGTGGCATACCTGATGTGGAGAGGATTCAGTTTCTCCCCTTCCCCGCAGATACCTGCGTACAAACCATACTGCCGTTGGGCCTTGAGTTACAGCATGTGTATGTAAGGAGAAAGTGACTACAACATCTTTGAGAAATATGGTGGCAAACACCCAGTTCTCCCATGTGTTTTATAAGGTGGTGGGATCTTTTTTAGTTTGTTTGGTTTTGTTTTTCCAAAACACAAATTCTTAAGGTATTAGTTATTCTCCACACTAATTTTTCATTATGCTAATTTCCAAAACTATGTGCTAGAGTACTAAGCTGTCCAGATAAATGGCAGTGTTCTGTAAGCTCCTTGAGCTGAAGCTCAGCGAGAATTCAGGGAGAACTTATGTTAGAATAATGGGACACCAGCTGTCTGGTATCAAAACTACTTCAACTAGTTGCTAGCTTGTTTTTTTAAGTACAGCAACATTGATTGCCTCAAATTGCTGAGATAGAGAATCAGTGAAAGGTGCCTAAAGGCTCTTCTCAGTTCAGGGAGAAGCTAGATTATTTACAGATACCTAAGTAAAGACATTGTATTTATAGAACACTGAAAGCTAGTTCTGAATAAAATACTGTTATGGCTAGTTCTTTGTGCCTCAGCTAGTAACTTTCTAGACTTGGCAGTGTTCTTAAAAATATTTAAGAAAATAGAAACCGGGGGAAGGGTATAGTACTTCAGGATGCTGCTGATGCTTAACTTAATCCTTCCTCTTTTCTAGTCATAACAACCAAGGAAACTTATTACAGACCCCTGTATTTATAACACTGAGCTATTTCCAGTAATAGATTGTCTCCCATATTTGTTTTAATGCCATGAATAATCAGATAGTAAATGTACAAATTACTTCATGTGCAGGAGAATTAGTGGGAGGTGTACAAAGCACACAATGCTGTGTAGCTGGTGTGTGTTGCTGTAGGAGGGGTAAAATGAAATACACAGCAGTAAAAAGTATTGTAGTCACTTTGATAGTGCTTTATAGATTTAATGATTGTTTTAATCTATTATTAAAATGCTTAGAATGATAATTAGCCATGTTTCTGTCCTTAAACTTCATCTAAATATTTGAATAATATATTTCCCAATATCTTGTAGTATTTAGTGCTAAAATTTTTTATATATCTAAAGAAAGGAATATATATATATTTTAAAGTGTAGTGATTGATGGAGTTGTTTTTTAAATACAAAAATTGTCAACTTGATATTACATACAAAAGTTGCTAAAATAGGAAACTCATCTTGCTTTTCTGAGAACAGTTTGACAGGTGACCCATTTACTTGGCTTTTGAGTTTTTGATGCAGGCTGAAAACTCTGTGATAAGGTCCATTCTGGTTTTTATCAGAAAACTTGTTATGACAAGATAGATGCAATATAATATCTACATATCCTACTTTTTTTTTCCTCTCCTGTTAAGTAATAGCTTGCATGAAGAGAGTTGCAGCTTCCTAGCTTTTTACACAGGCTCACCCATTTTTCAGCCTTTCTTTTGTTGCATACGCTAACAATATCCTTCCTCTCGGGAGGAAGCCTGGTAGTAAAACGTCAGCCCTGACTGAGAAACTGTAGAGCAACTTGAAGTATAGAAACCCAGGCATATTTTTAAGTGATTAGATTTGTGTGCAGTATGTACATTCAGGAGATGTTAACGTAGGGGCAATTTGTGCTCTGCCACACTAAATATAATTTTTCAGTAGCTGCTTTAAATACAGCTGCTTACTTTTTGATCAGTGCAATTGAGAGCAGTACCTGATTGTACACATAAAATACCTGGAGTGCGTAATTTAACCTAAAGGCAAACGCATGAAATCAAATACTTGCCCAGGTTTATTCTGTGTGTAATCCTCACCTCCAAATTTCGTTGCAAAAATAGCAGTATTATCACTGTGAAACACTGTTGAAGATACTGTAGAAAGAATGATGGACTGGAATCTGCCATGTCATCTTGCTTTTTGTGGTTGGATTGCCAAGTTGATTTAACTTTCCCCTTCTCCCCCCCTCCCCCTTCTCTTTTGTGTAGTACAAACAAAATCCAGAAATGTTTAAACAGACAGCTCGACTTTGGGCACATGTGTATGCTGGAGCACCAGTTTCTAGTCCAGAATACACCAAAAAAATAGAAAACCTTTGTGCTATGGGCTTTGATAGGGTAAGTATTTACAACTTAAATATTTTTCAGTAGGGGCAGGGCAAACGTGTATAAATACAGGGAGTCATTGCTGTACTAAAGTAGACTTGCTACCTCCATGACTTTTTGTAGGTCTAATCATTCTCATTTGCGAATTATTTTTAAGAACTGGAGTTTGAAAGTACCATGTTATTAGTAAATCTTGTGAGATACCCTGCCTTTTTTGAAACCTTTTTTCCTATAAATTGTTAGTTAGGATTTAACAAATGTTAAATTACTGTGTTCTGATTGATCTGTGAACTTTTCATTCCACATCTTAGAACTGCAGGTTCATACACTGAAAATATTATTGCTTTTGTTTTCTCATTGCAGAATGCAGTAATAGTGGCCTTGTCTTCAAAATCATGGGATGTAGAGACTGCAACAGAATTACTCCTGAGTAACTGAGCCATGTAGAGAGAGCTGCTTCAATAGTCCAGCTTGCCCCTTCTGGAGGAGCCATCACCATCTGTTATTTTTAGGATTCTATATAGATTCTCTTTTAAAACTGGCATTCTTGCCTGATAATGCTATCTAGGCACTATTGGAGACTGAAAAAAACGCTCTGTAAATAAAGCTAATTAAACGTCTGTGTAAATTTAAAAAGGGGAAATACTTTAATTTTTTTTCTTACTAAATATTGTAAAAATTCTTTGAGCTCAGCTCAAATAATGGGGGAAAAACATGCCTACTTTAGTGTTTAGCAGTGTGATGAAGACTAGCAGGAACTTGCTTCAGGATTTTGATTTAGTGATTCAGAAAGCAACATTTTTGAGTGTTAGTCATCAAAATTGTTGGTGCCACTCATCACAGCTATCTTACTGTTTTTGACATGGATCCTATGTGCCTGTGGATTGACCTATATTTGCATGCTTGTACTTAATAGACATACTAGGTAGGGTCGCTGAAGAGAGCACCATTGAAATACTCGAGTGTTCTTGTAACTTTTTTTTCCTGAGAGACTTTCAAGACTTTACCCAAAGTTCCAAATGGTGACCTATTCAGAACCGGTTTATTTCTAGCTTATTAATTGGGAAACCTGATTCTCCTCTCCCTTACATCATACAGCTGAAAATCCTCACTAAATTGTGTTTCTTCATCTGTGGATATTATGTGTGCCATTTACAGTAGTCATTTACAGTACTCCCCTTTAAAAGTAATATATTTTGAATTATTGGTGATGACTTTCATCCATTATGTTTTCTACGCAATCTCGTGAGGAGTCTGCCTCGATATAGTGCAGAAAAATGGAGCTGGTTTTCTTTTTTTTTTTTTTTTTTTTTGTCTTAAATAGATGTAAAATGTTCTTCAGTACATTCTGGCTAAGATGATTTCACTGGGTTTGAAGGAAGAAAAAGCTGATTCTCTAGCATACTGAAAATTAAAAAAAATTCTTTAAGTACTTGATATGATGCAATCAGCTGTTTTTTTTTTTTTTTTTTTTTTGCAGAGGTTTTCTGGCTTTATTTTGGGCTTCAATTTAAGGATTGCTTTTCTTTAAAATTCATCCTTGCTTGCATTTTTCTCTAGTTGACACATGGAGGCTGTGTTGGTGTTTTTACTGTACATACTTCAAATGCACATAGAAGTGTGTTCTCACTTTAGCTTTCTTTTGGATTGATGTTTCTGATAAACGAGAACTGAAATCTTATCTTGGCTTGTACATACAGTCAGTCTTTTTATTCACATTAAAATGACATTTCATCCCAAGTGCAAAAGCTTGAAAATTATTAGTTTTGCAACTTCAAACACTAGTACATCTATTTAAAGAGAGCTTTAATGTCTTTGTGAATATGATGCTAACTTGTGAGAATATATCTGACAAGGAAGTTCAGAGACATCCTGAGACTAGAGAGTGGGGATTGTGGATAATGGAGTACTGTTTAAGTCATCTTTTCTGTGACTGTTTTTGTTTTGTTGTTGTTTTGGTTTTGTTTTATTTTTCTCCTAAACTCGATTGATGGGATGGGGAAATATATGTCTGTCTGGGGTTTTTCTGGAGCTATGAAGTATGAGTTGTAATAGTTTCACACTTCATAGACAGTCTTTATAAATCATACTAGAGGAAATCAGGAACATTATATATATCTGTTAAATATCTGGAGCATAATGATAGGGGAACAGAACCAGAAAATAGAGCTGTAGAGACTTAGCTAGTTCAGGGAGGTTCCCTAAACGGCACTGTCTGACATGTCCAAACTTAAAATATTTCAGGGCACAGACAGTACTTTGAACTCATATCAGTGCAATACTAAATGCATTTGCTTAGGCTTTATACTTACTGCTTTTTAACGTGTAGTCAGTGATGGTTTTTCTTGGGTTTTCTTGAGTTAGTGTAAATCATTTGCAACGATGCCAAAGGAAATGAGTTGTTTTGTCTTTCCTTATATTTATTTATTTTTTTTAATAAGAAGCTGCTACTGTTCAGCTGGTTTGCTCAGTGAAAACCAGGGACAGTAGGAAACTATGGCAAAATGCCACTTGTGTTAATCTCAAGTTGCTGTCTTTTCTGTTATACAGGCTAAGAACTTGGTTACATCAACACCATTTTTTTTTTTTTACCCTGGTGGTAATTCTAAATTACTGACTACTTTCCCTTGTTCTTCGCTGCTATTTATCTAAAGAAAGAACTTGGAAATCATTGTTGCGGACATAACTTCTCAGTTACGGGCTTCTGAACATGTCTCGATAAGATCAGTCTCCTAAGAAAAGCAAGTTTTTTCCAACAGTATGTAAAGGGATAAAGAATCCAGGGAAAGGGGGAGGGCGAGAAAAGAGGAAATGGCTCTTAGGTGAGTGTGGTCACCTCTGAAACAATGCCCTGTTAGGTTTTACTTCTCTCATGAAGTTACCTCATTTTCTTCTCTACTGCAAAACACTCGTCTTCCCCTTTCCCCTTATGTATAGGTGTTGAATACTGGTTTTTGCCCTCTCTATCCATGTGCTTGGTAGCAAAGATAACTTGATGCCAGCTCAGGTGCTGGCAGGAGGGAAGCTTCTCAAGAAGTGAGCTGGGAGGGAAGCATGACCCAGCATTAAGGAGACATCTGTGGACTGAAGCCCCTCTGAATTTTGACATGTGAGTCCTTTATAAGGAATGTTTTTGTATTCTTGGTAATTATCAGAGTTGAATATAGGGATGATGTTGTACAAGGTTAGTTTAACTGCAGCTGGGGCTGAGCCCTGGGAATTTTGCTGTTAGTGTTCAGTTGATCATTGTGAGTTTGTACATACAAAACGTTAGTTCTGTTTTCTGTATGACTGAACATGGCTATATTCAGGGCCCTGTGCGTTCACGCACGTGGAGCTGCCACGCACTCTGCTCCAGCTGCCCGCTCGGGCTGCACATTTACTGCTTTCTCACCACAAGAACATAGAACATGGGTACAGTTGCTTTCTAAGTACAAATAAATCCTGCGTTGTCTTCCTCTCTCGTCTAAGACGACAGCTTGAAACAGGAATTTTGAAGTCTAAATGCCCCCATTTTTCGAACCGAGGTATCGGTTATAGAGTGCTGATGGCCAGAGCACCAGTTAGATTGCACTGCTGACTGTTTTAACATGCGCCCAGCAAAGTGGTTCATCTCTTCTTGGTTTTGTTGGTGGGGAACAGGAAACTCCCATCTTGTCCAGTTCCTCAGAGTAAAGTACAGCTCTTTTGAAAGGTAGAGAAATGCCCTTTCCTGTTGCCAAAAGCCTCTGTTTTCCTGAGTGCCAAAAGCTCTGACTGTACCCCACCCCCCCTCGCCAAATTCGCAGCTTCCTCCCGCTGCTTCTGTGAACAAGCTGTGTTTTCACTATGACAAACTGGTACATTCTGGAAACAAAAACTTAGGAACATATCCTTCTGGAAAGATGCAGCGCTTAGTGCTATTCATTCTGCATATTCCAAGGTTTCTTTAAAAAAAAAAAAAATTACAAAATAAAGCTTGTTGCAGAGTACATGGGGCCTTGACTATAACTGGTTCGATAGTAGTTAGCTGAGCAAGTAGGTCCTAATGGTGTTAGGAGTATACCTTGGGTTTGTTTTCTTTTGATAAATATTATTGTGTTTAACTGTTTTCCAAGTAAATTAGTATTAAGGAATATAGCATTTTTTGTTGTCTGACAGGAGGAATTAAATAGCCAGGCAGATGCTTACCTTCTAAGGCCAGATCCGCATTATGCGGTGTGGGTAACAGAAACATTTAAACTATGCAAACTTAAGCTTAACAGCTGTGAATTAGACTTGGCAATTCAGAGCACATGGATTGCTTATTTAATTGGCAAAGGCGAGGGGTGGGAAAATCAAAACACAGTTTCAAGCAGGAGTTCTTGTTTACTGCGTTGGTCATACACTGCAAAGGTGACGTGCTCCCTTTTGAGCGCAAGGGGAAACCTCGCTGCCTGCATGTCCCGATTCCTTCCTAAACACCAGCAACAGCTAGCTTAGACTTGGAGCCTTGCCCGGAGGGGGAAATGTTAAGTAACTGAGCAGTGAAAGTTAGTTTTACCTAATGTCTGCTGCTGAGCAGATGCAAGGGAGGAGTTGAGGTTTCCTCTCCTGCCGTGTTTTGTTGGTAGAGTCGATGAGAAGCATCAGTGGCAACTGATTTGTGATCGGGTGGCTGGTTTTGTATGATTTTGTTGAGCAGTTGACTCAACAATAGATAGTGAAAGTGCATTTCATCATACCCTCTGAGTCACAGAGCTAAAGCCTGAAATTAAAGAAGCTTTGTCCAGGAAGACCATATAGATGTTTTCACTGTTGCTGTCCTCATTTTCCAGACACAGCTTTCTCCTAGGGCTTAGGCAAAGGGGCAGTCACTTTTTTCTTGATATTTTTTTTTTCTGATCTGTTCCAAACCCATCCGTAAATCGTTCAGCTTGCTCTTCCTGTTTGTGGTGCTAGTGTCATCAGCTGATTCATCATTAGCCTCACCAGGCCAACTGTCAGTAATGCATCTTGCTTCTTGCTTGGTTGTTCCAGCTGCAGCGCTCCATTTTGGATTTGTTCTTGATGGACAAACTCTTGCAAATCATTTGCACTGTACTGTGATGTGATGTTCCTTCTCTGCTGTTACCTGCTTTGTAGGCATCAGAATAGCTAGTGGGTCACTTATGGTGCTGAGCCATTCATCGATCATGTAAGTTAAGATACAGGACTCAACAGCTGAGGAACTGTACTGTGAAAATGCTGTACTTGTCCCTTTTACGATTTGCGGCAACTGCTGGTGCTCTGTTGTGGTGTCTGAAGGAGGCTGCCATCCTATGAATGCTGATGTCAACTGGTGAAGAACCCTGCTTTTCACTTACCTTTTTCCATTCAAAATTCTGACTTTTCTAATTTAAAAAAATTTTTTAAAATTACCAATAAAAAAAAAAAGAGTATTGCAGGAAGTTGATTCCTGAGCATCAGACTTCCGGTACAGGAGGAGCGGGGGGGCTGGAATGCAGCATCAGTGTTTTTTTTTGTCTTGAAAATAAAAACTACCCAAAACACTTTTGTACACAAATGATTTTTTAAATAAACACACATTTTAAAAGATGTTGATTTTCACTGGGAATGCTTAACAATAAATGCATGTTTCCCTGAAAACAGTTTTCAGTTTATTTGCGGTAATTCAAATTGTTCTGAGATGACAGGGTCTCCTTTCTCCCTCTTGATAATGAGAGAGGATGATCATTTTCCTGATGCACATTAACTGTTTTGAAGAAGAAAATTGTGTAAATATAAGCTGTGTACGGAAAGTGTGTGTTCTTTCCACAAGGCCTGCCTTGCCCCATAGCCTCAGAAATGTATGTGCGTGCACAGGGCCGTGTGTCTCCTTTCAAAGGCTGTGTCTGAAGAAACAGTTGGTAACTCACAGAGTTTCCTTTAGATTTTCCAGCACCAGTTGCGTTCATGTCATCCTTATGCATTTTAAACTATGTATGTCATATAAACCATAGCTGGTTCTTAGCTGGGGAGGTGACAGCCTGTTGTGTAGTAACACTGCCCTGCTTCTCAGCTGTGGAAGAATCCAGTAGAGATGATGACTCTGGATTTGTTTGCCACCACTACATAACTATTCACTTTTTTTTGGCATTTGTCAATGCTTGTTAAATGGAGTAAAGCCGTTTGAAAGAGCACGTGCCCAGCCTGAGCTGCGAGCAGTGTGTTTGCTGGGACGCTGGCTGTAATGCTGTTGCAGATCTAGGTGCCATCTTCAGGTGTGTGTGGCCCTGGACAGGTTTTACAGGTTCCCAGGCAGGCTCTACCAGCTGTGTCTTACAGTCTCAAATCGGCTGCATAAGGGTGATTGGGGTTTGTTTTTTGTTTAAATTGACTATGAGCAGGAGCAATGTTGTATGTCATCCATGAAAAAGGGGAGAGGGAGCAGCCTCCCCACCCCCCTGCTATGGGTGGAGGTTTTCTCTTAGCCTGAGCATTAATTTAGAGGGGAGGAAAAAAAAGGAAAATCCATATTCCCTTGTTCTTGTAGTTAGATGCTGCTGTGACATGAGTAACTGAGAGCTCTATATACTGAAAGACTTGCACAGCCTTGTCATTTCTGTCAGCAACCCAAAACTGGAAGCAAGTTCACAGTTGAAATGGACTAATGGTGCCTACTTGTTCAACTCCTCCTGTACTTAATTTTCTGTTTCAGTAGCTGTAAACTGACACGTCTTGTTCTGAGGCAGGGAATTCTGCTACTGCCAATACAGCAAATCCAGGTTTTTAAATCGTTTTAAGGTCAAGTCTGGGTCTGGAGCACCTGTGTCTAGTATAATGTCAAATAAATTACATTGCTTCACTTAGTGGCTGCTTTGTGTTGAAATAAATGAAGTCTTGAGGTGAGTTTGTGACAGCCTGTTGTAAAATAAAGACTAATTGGCTGGGAGGGTGAGGAAAAAAATGAGTCTGGGATCAGTGGGGTTAAAGTGGGAGAGAAGCTGCTTTGTGCTGATGTTATCTGAGCCACCACTTTAGCAACCCAGGTCCTGGGTGTACAATAGACCGTTGCTTGCCAGGGTGGTCCAGGACATGGACCTGCTCCTATGGTGGGTGGGAAAAGGGACTGGGCACCGTGAGCACCTTCCTTTCTCTGCATGGGGCTCTTCCCTTCCTCTGGCTTTCCCAAAGCAACTCTTCTTACAACGGGCAGTTTAAGAACATGAGGGAGAGTAGTCAAGGCTCCTGCTCATCCTGATGCAGAGGTTCAGGTAGTTCCCCACAGCCATGCCACAGTACTGGATGGTGGGAGCAACCCTTGCCTGTTTCAGGGCACAGGTGTCTGTCCCAGCTTTAAATGTCATACCTCCTGCCTGGGTGCAGTGTCAGGTGCACCTTGCAGGTCCCAGCCCAAAAAAAGGTAAGCCAGTTATGCTTCTAGGTTGATTTGGCTTCAAAAAGCAGATCTAAAAGGGGCTGGTTCCATTTCACGCTGCTGTCAGGGATAGCCTGGCAGATAGGCATTTTTTTTTTAACAAAGAGTAAGCACTGGAAATGTAACCATAACAGGTTTAAATTTCCCTGACCACAAGGCTGAAGAACAAACACCAGGCAGGGAGGGGGTTGCAGGTGTTCCTGGAAGCGGTAGCCAACACATCTTTGGGGTGCTAGGAGAAGCTGCGGTGGTCGTGGGGTGGGTTATCGGTGTAGAAGGTGGTTGAAAGGATTGGAAGCTGGCAGCTCAGTGGAATGAGAACTCACAGTTACGGCTTTTACTGTTAAGGAGGAAACTCTGTGACAATATTGTGGTGTATGAACCCCTCAGAGGACAATGACCTGCTGGGTTGAGGCAGGGACAAGCTCCCTCTTTATTACAGCATCTTCATATTTGAGTCCTTCAGTGGTCTGAAACACATGAAAAATGCCAGGACCAAACTCTAGGCCATGCATGTCAGAAGAGACAGCTAGTTAGAAGCAGACATGGATGAGCAAAATAGTTACCCAAAGTTCACTGCATCAATGGATGCTGAGGTGTGTGTGTGGGGGAAATCAACACCAAAACAAAGCCTAATCCAAAAGGCTCTTAACAATAGAGAGGGAAATAATTGTTCTTTGTATTGTATAGGTGCTGCTCTCACCTATGAATAGTCCTCACCTGTGAGGAGTTTGGTGTGGGGAAATGCAGAGTCCTAGACTGGGGGAGAAATGACCCCAGGTAAAGTGTACACTGGGGCAATTGGAAAGCCACCTGGCAGAGACCTGGGGACTGGGACCAAGCTCAAGAGGAGCCACCAACCTGCCCTTATGGCAAAGGCAGGATGTCCCTGCAAAAGCAAGTAGACACAAAAAGGTAGGAGCAAAGTTGCCTGGTCTTTGTAGCTGGATTCATGCAGCATGAGCTCAAGTACATCAGTGGAGTGCCCTGTTT
>JANHGN010019665.1:0-26119 GCA_024605025.1 Megaceryle maxima | reverse complement strand
CCCCCCCCCCCCCCGGCCCGGTTCCCGCCGTCTACGCCCGGGCTCCGGCTCCGCCGCTCGCTCCCATCCTCCGGCGGCCGCCGCTCCTCCTCCCCAGCCCCGCAGCCCGCGGGGCGCCCGCCTACGCCCGCCCCCGCCACCGGCCGCCCGCCGCGGGCACCGCCGCCTCCCCCCTCCACGACCCCCGGCGGGCGCCGCGCAGCGTGGGGCGGCGAGGGCGAGGCCGAGGTGTGGGGATGCAGTTCCGCTCCCGGCTCCCCACGATGGCCCGGCGAGGGGCGAGACTGCCCGGCCACGTTGCTCTCCAGATTGGCCATCCCCACTGACTCCTTCACCTGCCCTCCCGCTTTCCCTCAGACCGGGCTCCCTCCAGCCCCTGGTAGCCGAGTCCCTTCCCCTCCCTGTGCCTTGCCCTCCTGCACCTTAGGGTCTCATGTCCCTGTCCGGAGGCTGGGACACCATGGCCTCCTTTCCCTTCCTCCCTTGCTTCTCCCGGTTCCCACCGGTGGCCATCCACCACCTACACCTGAAGGTGTCTTGGTGTGTGTACTCCATGTCACTGGGCGAACAAGTGCCAGGCAGACAAGCCTGCTGTGCCTTCTGCATCAGGGCAGCAAAAGCAAAAGGCCCAGCAACTGCCCTGGCACCGGCCACTCAGGAACAGGATTTTCCTGTATCAGGCTTTCACATATGTTGCTGAAAAATTGAGTGATGCTCAATGGTGCCTGGAACCATGTCCCGATTTGGGGGTATCCATGGGGAGTGGATGTCCTCCTGCAGACAGACAGTGCAAGAACTGCTCTTAGCATCAGGCTTTGCTTTGTTAGGCCAAACACCACATCTGTGTTGTCTTTTAGAGCAGTTTTAGGTATTTTGGGTCCATTGGTGTACCAAGATGTTTTGTAGGTCATACCTCATGCTTAAAAATGAGAGGATGGGTGAAAATACAATGAAATTTTTTTTTTTTTCAATAATATATTAGGAGGCATCTTTTCATTACCCATGTGACTTCTACATGGTAAAGCTGCAGCTATGGTACAATGTGTTCAAGTTTTCCTCTGCAACCAGGAGGACATTTTAAAATGGAGACCTGAATTTCTCTTTGAGATATGCACAGCCTAGTTCGGTGGTATGTGGTTGTGCAGTGCTGGGCAGACTGGGATAGCTGTGCAGCACAGCAACATGTAAAGGCATTAATGCAGGTCTGGAACCAGTGCCTGGATAATTCCTTGTTAGCAGGGCTCATAAGTTGGGCTTTATGCATTGGTAATGTGAGTCCACTGTTGCTAGGCTTCTGGACCTTGCCGAGGCTGTGGTTGCAGTGTGGTACAGACATACATCTACTTACTTGAACCCAGGAGCCAGAGCCTCAAGGAAAAGTAAATAGCATCATACTTCTGATAAAAGTATACTTTTGGAAATACTTGCATGAAGAAAATGAGAGCTCAGATATTCAGCAATGATTACATGATTTCAAGTGCTTTGATTTCCAGGTGCCCTACTAGACACACCTCCAAGAAATCTTACTTTATGAAAATGGATGCTCAGCATTTTCTGGTACCTCAAGCCAAGAATAAGGTAAGTTACTTATGAATCTTGCTCAAAGTGTTCATGATCTAGAATCAGGAAATCCTGCGGGGTGGGTGTGGTGGTGGTGGGTATTAGTCACAGTAGCTAGAATGGAATTGATGTGTGGAACCTAAAAATTAAGGAAGGAAAATTCCTGCTGGGTCGTTTTTTAATCTGTCTGCTAGTCATATTGCACAAAGTAAGTTTAAGTAACTTCAGAGGTTTCTTCATACTGTTATTGATTGCTGTTCAGGAGAATTCACAAGGACAATGTATGTCTCTTGTGCTGGAACACTGACTTTGCCAGAGGAAAGGAGATTGCCACAGAGATTTAATTCCTCAGACCTGAGCAGCTGCAAAAGCAATCAAAGAAGGGCCTGGATTCTTGGAGGGTGGTGCAGCAAAGTGACATTGGGAGTTGATGTTGCTTCCCTCTTTCAGAGTTTGCCAGAGCCCATTGGGCACACATGGTATAGGGGGTTCTGAGACATAAGTGACTTTGCCTTCTCAACCCCTCTATGCATTAGCCTTAAGAAAATCTTGGAGATTTCTTCCTTTGGTTACTAGTCAACAGTAGATGTCTAAAACAAGCTATGCACAGCTGAAGTTTTCTTACAGAAGAGTCTGGCTGTGGTCACTGCTAATATGGATACAGATGTGGTCAGAAAAAGTCACAAAACATGGACAAAACTGGATGTTCCTTGCCTTGTCAACTATACTGAATATACCAGCCTGTGGCTTAGTCCCAAATGTTGCCTAAACACCCAAACGAGTTTTCCATCTTGTAGTCTTTCCAGAAATGTCCAAGCTCTCTTCCTGACAGACTGTTGGTGAATATGAAGAGGAATGTCACAACCATGTTAAAATAGACCATAACAGAAGTGTCTGAATGATTGCTGTTTGTTGGCCAGCTTAGACTCTATGTTGATACCAAACAGTATCCCTCAGCTGAGATCTGGATCTCTACGCAGGAGAATTTAAAACTGCTCTAAGGTTTGTTCATGATGACTGGGAAAGGTCAGTTTAGCCCATCAGCTACTTCCTCCTAGAGAGGAGCTAAAGTAATGTGTTGACTACACTAAAATATTTAGGAAACAACACAGCATCAGTCAGTCACCACATTGACCTTTCTTGTAAGGGACAGCTTTAGTTTCTTTTTCAGGGGGAACATGGTACTTGAGGGAAAACATGAGAAGCGATCACCTCTCCAAGTCAGATAAGACTTGTACTCGAGATAAACCTCACATTTCATTTAACATGTGACATGATGTCTAGGTCTAGACTTCAGCTGCCTGGGGCCCACTAGACTCCTCGTACAGATGGTCAACACCTCTAATGATATCCAGCTTGATATTCCTCACAGGAATCTGAAAGCATCAGAAAGAGTAGGTTTATGTATTATATAGATACACTGGACGGTAAATACAATCAGATAAAATAAAGCCAGTTTGCAGTCATTATCTTTATGCCATGAGATGAGGTCATGGTATTGGTCAGTGTTAGCTGTTGTGCCTGTCTTTTGTCCACTGGTGAGGTTTTTTTGTCTGTAGAAGTAGAATGTGCTTATCTGTCTCAGGCTGCAATAGATGGGGTGTGTCTGTCTGTCTGGATGCTCCTAGGAGCCATGAGTGTCTAACACTGCCTGGGTGTGCCTATCTCTCCTCCTCCACACTGAGATTTCCTTAGCATGTTCCAGAAGCGTAACACTTGAATTGCTCAATTTTTGTTATTTTTATTATTATTATGCAGTGGTCACATGCTTCGTAGGGGTATTTTGAGATCTGTGACTCACTAAACCCAAATTTCCTGCTCACCGCTTAATTGAAGAAAATTGTCTTTGTGGGGTCCTGCTCATGGTTGGGAGATGTGTTCTTGGGTGAAACTGTAAATATTGAGAAAGACACGGGGTACAAATCTGTGAGATCTCCAGACCTTCCTCTAGGTGCAATTATCTCTGTCTGCCCGATGCTTAATTTACAGGCAGGTGTAGGACAGATTCCTCACATCTTGGGACAGTGATCTAAGGAAATTGGAAAGGCTTCTGAGAAGAGCTCTGGTGATGATTTTTTTCTCACTGGATGTGAATTTGCTGTAGCATTTTAGGCTGTTGGGTGAGATTTTTATAAATTGAAACTTTAAGGGCTGCTATGAGGACTCAAGTTCATGTACAATTAAAACCAGATATGAATTTGGAAAGCAGTATAGCCTGTAAGGCCTCAGTCCGTCCAGATCTCCTTGGGTATTCGATGGCCTTGATGGGACTGTTGGCCATGAGAGAATTTTTTCATCCAGTCCTTCATGAATTCTCACCCCTTTCTGAACAGGCCAAACCCAGATTGTGCCTCCATTCAGCTGCAGAGTTCTCAAGCTGCAGCAAGCTTCCAGCATACACAGCTGCTGCTGCTGCTTTCTATCACCAGCTTAGTCAATCATCCATCATTTACTTCCAAATTGTATGTAAAGCTCTGCACCATAGCCTTTTGTCCATGTACAGGGGAAAGAAGAGACAGAGCTTTTGAAAGACCTGGGAAAACAAAAGCAGAGATGGCTCTGAAATATTTTTATTGTGAAATTGTCTTACACAGTTATATCCAAGGAAGAGAGGAAAGGGAAATGAAGTCACATGCAACAAAAAAGTTGCCAACTTGGTACAAATTCCTTTGATCTCTCCGTATCATTTGTTGCAATCAACAATTCCTTTTAGCACAAGAGATCCTTTGTTTACAAGTATTCATCAAATACAACACACTTCACTTTGAGAGTATTGTGCATGTGTTTCCTTCCACAGTCTGTGTTGTGTGGTCAGTTGATGCTGCTGGGCTGCTGGATACCTGATGATTGCCTGGTGGAGAGCAGTTACTCAGGACTGTGATGAATTTCCGAGGAATAGTATAAAACCAAGAAAAATAGTCAACAGAGATATTTGCAGGCAAGTAAGAGTGTCTCCATGACAAGCCATTCCTTGGGTGAGTATATGAGCAGCATCTTTGTCACAGAAATGTTTGCCGGTAAAGAATATTAAGAGGTAAATGGTTAAATAGAAGAGCTGTTTGGAATTAAAATGACTGTTCCAAATTCTGTTTTTAACATACTGGATTCTTTCTTTCTTTTTTATAAAGTCAATAACAAATTGCTATCTAAGAGGCTTAGCCATGGAACCTAAAGGACCCAGGACAGGCAAAATCAAAACCATTTCCCATCATATCCAATGTTTCTTTTTGCACTTTAAAAATGAGTAGTCCGGTTTGCAGAATGGTCACACTGGAAGGGAATGCTGACAACAAAGCTGGAGAAACACTCTTAATCTCTTAAAATCAGTTGTTGACAGCCCATCTGCAGCCTGCAGCTATAATCTCTCAAGTGAACCCCAGTGTTCTGGGAAGGTTCTTGCACTTCACTCAGGCAGGACTGAAGAGCAGCAAGGTTGATTCCTCTGTTGTGTGTGAAAAGAATAAATTTGGAAGAAACCTCACCTACATCTCTCTTATCAGGAGGATGTTGAGAACTGCCAATGAGGCATTCATATATCTATCAACCCTCATTTTCCTCTATCATCTACCAGCATCCAAGGCTGTCCTAATTCTGAAGGCACACTTACACGAGGCGGAGGAACATGGTGTGAGGTTTTTGAGTAAGCAGTGACCTAGATATGACTTCAGAACAATATTTTTACCAAGACCCTAAGGAAGCAGATCATTATTCCATCATGCCAGTTACTACTGTCCCAGGGAGATCTGCAGAACTGCTTAATGCAATGCCATGGCAGTCTGGGTTTGAGTTACTGCACATCAGTGGCAGGGCACCTGCTCTGACTCTTCATGAAGGTGAAGAAATTCATTCCTGTAATGCTGGAAGACTGCATATTGTCCAGCTTTAGTAGGGAATAATAGACTGCACAGAAGCTGTTACTGCAGGACTTCTCATATATGTCTTCCTCTTCCTGCCCAGGCAAACGGGAAGTAGTTTAAGGTTAGTAAAGATCACTCAAATCCAAGAGGATGACCGGGCAACACATGGCATTCATATCAGGAGTGTGGAGTAAGTCATTTGTGTTTGAGTCTACTCAGACAGTACATGAGTGTAACTGGAAATTGAATTACTGAACAACATAAAAAAGAATCCTAAAAAGCACCATCTCCCTATAAATCTTGAATTGCTGGCACTCAGAAGAGAAACACCATCCACTGAGCACCACCAATAAGGCCTGTTTATGTGTCCACATTAGGACTGTTACCTACACCACGCTTACACCTTTAGGCTCAAGCAGTGGTTGCAACTGCATTCCAGGATAAGTGCATATTTAACATTCCTTGCCCACCAGCTACATAACTAAGACCAGCACCCCTGGATTGAACCCACACATATGGCCGTAACTCTCATTCAGCTGAATTCCTCCATGGTGACATATAGACATATATCTAACACGCATCTAACTACCCCTAAAGCTTGAAATAATCTCTCTCAGTTTTGTGGCTCAATCTTTGTTTATGAGATTAAAAATAAAGCGTGGGAGCAAATGGGGACACTTGTGCTTCTAATTGCTTGCTTTGTGCGACAGCCAGATAGTGCGAGGCACAGCTATTCCCAACCCTTCTTACAGCTGAACTGCAAGAGGAAAACTGTGAGCACTAATTTTACAGAGCAAGCAGACCTGCTAGAGAAGCAGCTGCCTTTTTAACGTCTTTTTTAGAGCCATGTGAAGGAGTTAAGGTCTCAGAACAACCAGATTTGTCTGGAAAGTTCCTAGTTTGGAGACTTTTTTGAAAACCAGGGCTTACATAATTGTCTCACGTGTGGCACCCATTTTTATTGTCTTATGTGATGGGCCGGTCTTCGCTAAGCTGAAGATTAAATGCCTACCAATTTTGTTGTGCCTTATGGGTGCCAAAGCCTGGCTTCTGGGAAGGCTCTTGCTCTGCTGGATGTACCTGACTGGGCTGATGTCAAAGGGAAAGTTTCTTCTGTTTTCCTGTCTGGTCTCAAAAGTCCCCACAAGTTGTAGATGGCAATCAGATGAGTGGCCTCCAAGGAGAAACAAGCTATTTCAGGAAGTGTAGCTGATGAAGCAGTAAATGGTACTCTCCCCTAAGAGAGTACTTAGCCACTTTTGTCGGCAGACAGGCAGGCCCTGCAGCTCAGTTAGATATGCTATCTTTGGAAGAGAGGTGAGACGAAGGTGTTTTATGATCCTGACCTTTAATATGCTTGTGCTGTTATTGAGTTTGAAGTGTAAGCTGCAGGGCCTGGGTCAAATTTCAGTGTAAATGCATTCGCACTTGCTTTCCCGGTTGGATATAGTTATCTGCTTGCTTTTCTCTCTCTCCTGGCATGCTGAGGGTGCTGCAGTGCATAGCTAAGCAGATGGCTCATTTCATCCTGGAGACAGATCCTTTTCTGATCATGGGGATTCTTGTATCTAAAGAAGTGCTTCAGTGAAACCACTCAAGTGAAAGCTGCAGTGGAAACTGGAGATCTTTAAGGTCATTTACTACATATATAGGTGATCTGCTCACAAGAATGCAGAAAAAGGGAGAAAAGCTCTGAAAGAGCTTCATTTTTCTTGCTACATCCCCAGCATTCATCATCCTGCAGCACGTGGGTTTTTCCTGAGGACATGCAATCCCAGATTTGCTAGAAACAAATTTGTGAGGTCTGATAAGCACAAAGCCTCAGGCTGCATTGTCAGAAGCTTACCATCTGTGTGTGATCCTGGTAATATCAGGCCTGCAGTTCACATGTGAGGTTCTGGGCTTTCCTCTTTTGTTGCAAAAATGGTACTGTTGCCCATCTAGGCAGCTTTCCAGGCCAGACCTCATCTCCTGGGACACTGCAGTGATGGAAGGTGGCCAGTGTAGTGTGGTATCGGTATAAGGAGGCTTAAGTGAACTTTAAGTGAGGAAATAGCACATTGCTTCATCCTGCAAAGAGAAGAGAAATTCTAATGAGCCTTGATCTATGAAAGCCTTTCAAACTCATTTAGAGGGGCCACGTGATATTGCAAATGTAAGGTCCCAAGTGTGGACGTGTAGAGATTAGCACTATCACTATTTAATGGAAGCTCACTGAGGATTTCACTGCAGAAAACTTATTTAGTTGTTCCTGCAACACACTGTTGTTGTATTATACTCTGAAAAGGTATTTCTTTTCCCATAAGCTGTTGTGCACAGCTTATATTAACAGGATTGCCCTGAGGAGAGTTCAAAGAGCATTCTTTATGGCCCTACTTGTCTGTGCATGGCTGTCACACTAATTTCTCAGCCCTGAGCAGGAGTGTCCTGGCAGCTCAGGAAAGGAAGACTTCCAGGTGTGGAGGAGATTTTGGATACTCTCTTGACATTTGAGTTTTCTTTAATGTTCTGAGATTTCTTCCTTGTTGCACCCTGTCTGGGGCCTTTTCTGTGCCTTTTTAACCTCTGTATTTTGTGTGACGGTGAACTGTTCCTTGGCCTGGTGGCTTTGCTCCCAAGTATCATTGACAGGTAATATGCGAAAGCATTTGATAAAATGTCCTCGGTGAATGCAAAAATGCATGTCCTACATATGTATACATGTACTTGCACTTGCATACACAGGAATTAGAGTCCTTTGCTAAATCAGCAGCTATAGGAAATACAATCCAAAAACTTTGAACTACATAGTTGCCATTATAAAGTATCATTTTTCAGCATTACCTTCATGCTGCTCTATTTGGGCTATTTCTAACTTAAGCCATCTATAATGTGGACAAGCTGTAACATGGGTCAGTTTTGCTCTAGAGAAAGTATCTTGTACAAGTTGTCTCCTTCGAGTAACACAAGGTTAAATGACATGGAGTTTGAATTACTTTGTATATGACTCTTAGGGCAATATAAAATTCATCAGAATACACCAGGTAAAAAAAAAAAAAGTAGTTTTGATGCACTGTTTCCAAATTTCTCAAAAAAATACACCCATGAACCTCCTTCACCACCTTGCACTTGCCTTAGAGACTTAGAGTAGGAAAATAATTTTGCAAGTATAGCGTGTATTGTCATGGAACTACGGGAAATTGATGCTTGGAGCATCTAAAGCTGGAAATTCCTTTGTCTTGGGTGGCAGCTATGAGCTTCCTGTCTTGATATGTCAATAATATGTTGCCTCCTTCATAATGTCTCATTTAAAAGCTTTAGTATGTACAATGTATAATATTTACTAAAACCAGAGATCCTGATTAATGTTGGATATGGAAGCTGGAAGTAATTTTTTATTCCTGTACAATGTTTCAGTAAAATACTGTGTGGCTTCAAGGCATATAGTTAAATACTAGCTAGGAAGAGGGGAAAATATATTTCCAGCAGGTATTTGAAAAATGGAGAATCAATGGTCTAGAGAGCATCAGATGGATGCTCCAGAGAGAAAGACGAACAGGTACTCTGAAATCAAAGCTAGTGAACATATGAAATAACAAAGGCAGAGTGGAAAGAGGAAAATAAGAACCAAAAGGATGTTGTGGATGAGAAATAAAATGGAAAATGATACAATAAAAACAGTACCTTTGTACTCAGTGCAAAGGATGTTTGAAGATGGAGCTGGTGCAACTTCCTGAAAGATGAGCTGATGGCTGGAACACCTGTACAAATCAGGATTTCTAGCACAGGGACAAACAGAGGTCACAGCAGCACAGGAGTAAGGAAGCAAAGCTAAATTTCAGTGACAGTGAAAAATCTATGTTGAGGAATAAACAGGCAAAATGTGCAAAACTCTTTTTATCTGTCATCACACTACAGGTAGCATTTGGTATCCAGATGCCTGTCCTTTGGAGAAGCCAATTTAATCCTGAATTAATTTTTAAAATGTCCAGCCTTTTTTTTAGCAATCCTTGTGACAGGAATAGCAAGCAGAATTTGTCTGAGCCTCAGCTCACAGTTTTCTTCAGACAAACCCATGAGGTGATATGCATTCATTGTTTTTCAGATTGTACCAGTCTCTACAAATAAAAAAAAAAAAAAAAAAAGAGATGCTATTCCCAAGTGAGTAACCAAACTTAGTGAGATGGGCACAGAGGAGAAGAGTTATTAAGAGAAAACTCATTTTCTAAACAGGGACAAACAGTCATAGGGGCATGGTCTGGTCCAGTGAAAGTTAGTAAACTTTCTACAAAAGAGAACTTGCAAAATCCCTGTTGCATAAATTCAGAGGTCTGTCCATGTACCAGTGAAGTACAGGGACATATGGCACAAACTTTCTGAGAGCCTGTCTACAAACCTGACAAATCTACAGTAGATAACAGACTTTGCAGCTCTCTAGGATTTTCTCTTGCCAAGGTCAGGTGCAGTGTATGAGGAATTCATCTGAAGCCAGGCTTTTCTTGCCCTCATTATTGTTATAATTTATAGTAACCAAATCTATGCTGACTGAATAGAAAGAAAACAGACACTTTTCTTCTAAACCAAAAATATTTTTAATAATATAGATTTATGGAGTTACTCATTGACCATGCCTCTGCTTGCTTCTCTGATTGCATCTCCTGTCAACTACCCACTGACTTCAATATCCAGATTTCATTTAATTCTTAGTCCATTCGTTTTCAATTAAGGATGGTTTGCTCATGAGGATCAGCCTAGAAAAAATCTCCCACTGGGCTGTTGCCTGCCTTTATGGAGTTGCACAATTATTCAAATGTTCTCGTCACAGTGCTAGGCTTAGAAATACCAGTACTGAAAAATGCAGAGAGGTTAAAAGAATAAGCTATGCTTGACCTTATTAGCAAGATCACTTGTTCTGTATGGGGAGGCTTTGGAGATGGTGGGAATTGGGCCAGTCTGCCAGGAGTAATAGGGTATGTTACAATTGCCCTTGTGTTGTTTACTTGCTAACCCATTTAGTATTTGGTTTAGTTTATTGACTATTCTTTTTGTGTGTGTGTGTTTACATTACTACATGTGAGGAGTTCCATGTAAGCCATAGAGTTTGCTCACATTATTCTTAGGTGATGCTCATGAGGAGAGGTGATACTGCCACAAACCCATCAGCTGATAACACAAAAGGAGTGAGCTCATGAGCAGCACAGAGCTCTCAAAGCTGCTTTCAGAGACCAGACCTCTGTAGAATGCCAGGGCATTAACTTGTGGGTGTCTGATCCAGGACGGGTGACAGGAGCCTGAGGTTAAAGTCCTACCTCTTAGATGAACACCCACCTTTTTTTCATATCAGACTAATGACCTTCCCACCTCTCTCTCCCTGAGGCTCTCCCACTATTCCAAATAACCCAGCCTCTCTGACATGTGCCCCAGCACCACCTGCTGGGATGAGGCTTCTCAGATGCATCTCTTACAGAGGCTTGGGAGATGAGGGACAACATCAGTGTACAAATGAAGCCACCTTATAAATGTATGATGTGTTTGTAGCATTTTCCTAGTGAATGAGGGAATGAAGATATGACACACATGGACAAAATACTTAGAAACTGGCTTCTAAATGCTTACCTATTAAGCATTTAGGCATTAACTGGCATTCTAAATGCCAGCATTAAGAGTGCTTTAGAATTAGGATGGATACTGAAATGAGATATTTGGTCTGCATTAAGGATATAGGCATTTATATAATTGCTTAATGCCATGCTCAAATTACAAATCAGATCATCATATAACGGTCTTCTATAGGTTGAAATTAAGCAGGTCACTTTTATATCACAGCAAATACTTTATGAAAAGGTTCATTTGTGTAGAAAGACCAGAAAAGCAGCAACATCTTTGTAGCTTCATTGATTTATTTTTCCTGTTTGGGACATAATATTCTGTCACACCCTTGTCTGCAGGCCATTAGCAGTTTGGAGTCAGCCAGGGCAGCTGACCCCAGTTGGCTACAGGTGCATCCTGAACCATAAAATGTCATGCTCAGTAGAAAGGGGGAAGTTTAGGGAGGGTGAGGACTTTTCCTCCTCCTTTTCTTCCTTCTTTCCATCCATGAAGGGGCTTGCTTACCTACCCTTCTGTTCCCAAGTACTGCTTTCTTGTTTATTGTGACCACTGTGCGTTTACTGGGCTGAGCATAACTTCATATTGGCATTAGTGTTAATATTAGCTTTGCTGGTTCATTAAATTTGTTTTCACTTCAACCTATGGGCTTCTGTTTGTTTTTCTGATTCCCCCTTATTAGCTGGGGAAGAGTCCTTGGGTGATAGAACAACTGCTATAGTTTAGTCCTGGATAGAGGCTAAATGTAGACAGATCTTTGGGGTGAAATTAAAGAATGCATAACATTTAATAGATCATGTATTTTTCCTATAGACAGACTGAAAGAAATTATCATATTTATCAGTACATTTTACAATGGCTATAAATTATAGGTAGGCATACGAATTTTAACAAATGAGACTCATACAGAGAGATAAATGTGTGTTGGATACAGTTTTCCGTGCCTGCTTTTGTAAGTGCTCAAAGTCAGAGGAAACACTTGATCTGTCATAAAATCCACTGTGGGTGAGAAAGCAGGAAACCCATGAGCAATATAAAAATTTAGGTTACAGCTCCTCTAGCCTCAATACTTACCTGAGATACAGTTTGAAATGATCAGCTATTCTGCCCAAGGTTTCTTCTCAAAGGCTAGTAAGTTGTAAGCCATAAAATGTTCCTCTCTGGTCACCTCTCCCTTTTGGGAAGGAACAATCACCGTGAGTTGCACAGATGGATGGAAAAGATACTCCAGTCAGCCTCGAGCTTATGTGTGAAGGATATTGCTTTCACCACAGCTCTGATAGTGGATTTACAAAGGCAAGGAAGCTCGTTTAACTCAGCCTTCTTTAAATCCAAATCTTGCTGCAACTTGGAATATAAAAAAAGTTTTAACATAATTGAAAGGTTTGGTAAAGTGTCAGAGGCTAAACAAGGGTTATTTTGAGGCTGCGTGAACAAGACCCTATAGCTTGGTAAGGTTCATTATGTCCTTTTTCAGTATGGAGCCCAAGCTGATTATGTAAGGATGCTTTCTGCTGGGCAGAAATGCAGTTTCTTATAGATGTACTTTTTTTACAGATGCAACCATCTATATGTGAGCAAAACACTTTGCTGATGATTTCTTCCATACTGGGGAAGCCTGTCCTGGAGAAACTGCCCAATTGATGGAGGGTGTTCATTACCCTTTTACCTTCTGTTCCCTGAGACAACAGTCTACACTTCATGGCACTGAGTCAAGCTATGAAGGTCAGTCATGTGGTGTATTGCTGATGGTAAATGTTAATTTTTGACAGACTCACAGGACATACAACTTGTTTGTATTCTTCCCCTGATATTCTGATTATTGTTATTTATCACTGGATCATGATAGCTTCTGAGTCCTTGTGGAACCACACTGTGCTAAGTACTATAGAAACACATGCCTGGCTTTGCTCTTCTGACTTCAGTCCAGTAGATCAGCTATATTCATGTTTCTCCTGCCTTGCTATCCTGTTCAACGAAGGCTGTAATTATAACACAGGGGACTGGGGGGAATGATCAAATAAGGTCTTTTGCTTGTTAATCTGTAAGCATCCTTGCTCCACTCTCCCTTGCACCAGTAGAAAAACATAGTTCTTTGCTGGGTGTGCAACTATGCCAGCTTATTCTGTAAGTTGCAACGTACCTACTGACTTGTATATGACCTGCAAAGCAGAGAAGTGCAGTGGTGCTTTCAGTTACATGGATATCTGGTATCAGTGCAGGTTTGTCACTCCTTTGGATCATGTGTTCAATCTCTGTGATGTGAGCTTAATTAATTTAGTCTACTCTTTTCTCTCAAAGTCTGATGTAAAATACTCACAACTGACGCAGTCTTGGCTGATCTGGCTGAGATGGAGATTTCTCTCATGTGCAAGATGTACTAGAAAGTGTCCTCCTGATAAGCTAGATTGTTTCCAGCTTTGTATATTGAGAGGGCAGTGTCACAAGTACAGCCTCTTAAGTTTCTGTGAAGTGCCATAGCAAGACTAATCTTGGTCTTTAATGATAGAGATTGAAGCATCAGCAGCATGATGGGCTGATACTGTTATGATACCCAAGGGAACTTTGGGGCCACGCTGAAGCAAAATGTGAGATAATCTGTATTTGGGGAGGAAACCCCATAATTTTTTAATGTAATCTGTGACAGGAATTTTGCTGCTTCTGTAGGAGAAGGGATGGATGTTCTTGAGAATGGGATTTCTCTGCAAATTGCAGTCCAGAGGTATTTGAGCAGACATATGCCCCTGTACTAGTTCCCAGAGCCCATGCTGAGCACTAGTAGTTTCCTGCCCCATTGAGGCTCTGGTAGCTTAGAGACTATAGGGCAACAAGGTGAAGCCTGTAATGATACTTTCTGCAGCGGTGTCTGAATGGAAAGAGAGAGGAACCCACACCTCAGCCACACTTGCAGTGACTAAGTAAATCCCCGCTCTGAAAATACCTTGTGCAGACTAAGCAGGCAAAAGCTCCATGTAAGTGCGGAGCTGAAAGGCCCCCATAAACCCATGCCACCCCTACCAAACTGCAGCTTCTCCCCAAAACAGTGTCCTATGTTCACAGGTGAAAAAGGGACATACCAGTCAGGATGGAAATAATGTGTTGGGGGGTTTTTAATCACTACCTGTTGAGGACACACATGTAAAATTCCTGAGAAGGAAGTAGAGGTGTTAGGGTTACCAGGCAACCAACACCAGTAAAAATACAGTGAAAGCAGGGAAGAAGGAATCCAATCAAGGATCTAATGGGGTAATTAGGTGCCTGAGAGTGATGGAGTGAGCACATGAAGATTTCATAGTAGGTGAGGAAATCTGTTTTAGGTACACAAAGGGTGCAGGCTAAAAATAAGAAAAGTATGTGACTAAACAGAGCAGAGATGAAAACGCTTCACTGAAAAGAAAGTCCTTTATTTTAAGCATTGTAAAGCCTCTGGTTGTTCAAGCAGAGAGAGTTTTAGAGGTTTCATTCCTGTTCTGCCACTGACACCGCTTGTCAGATTTTGTAGCTCTCTCCAATCTTGAAACACTGAAATCAAGCATTTCTTTCTTGCTTCCTGATCTGGCCAGCCTTCCCATGTTTTGCATCCTCCCTGTGGGTAGCACAGGGCTCACTGCCAAAGCAACGCCCTGGTTTTTAATAGAAAGTACAGTAAACCAAGAAAGCAAATCCTGATTTTCTTCATCAGACCAGAGAGACTCGTATTTTATTAAATCCTTCTTTCAGATCAGCCACGTGCCTGACTGGGCATAAAAATCAAGGACTTCACAATTTGGCCATAACAGGGTTTATAACACACAGTAAAATGATAGCATTCGAGGCTTACCAAAAGATATTTTACACATTCAAAATCTGTAGTGCAGTCTGGAGATTGGGATTATTGGATGCTCAGGTATGTACAATACAGAGGATGCAGGGGGATGTGATTGCTTTTCTTTTCTTCCCTCTCCTGGAGGAGCCTTGGCTGTCAGTGGTCACTCACTGCTTGCTCAATGGCAGCGAGCAGGGGCAGGGCTCTGTTCTAGGGCCTTGATCTGCCCTTTGGAAAACAGGTGGAAATAAAACACCAGTTGACTCTCAGTCCAGCAAATGCATGCAGACAGGTAGAGTGGTGCAGGATGGAGGCTGTGCTCTGGGGTTACCTTACAGCTTGATCTGTCTCTTCCTCAACATCAGTCTGTGTTTGCCACATGTGGCTCTTGGGACTCAGGGGCAGCTTCTGCTTCTCCCACCAGTCCCCTCTGGCTGATCCAACATATACATACTGAACTTGTTGCATCCTTCTCTGTCACAGCCTATTGTGTTGATAATGCTGATGAAGCAGCAGAGATGCTAAGGTCAGAGATGCCTGCAGGAACACAAATATCAGCATCTGGAGCTTCAGTGTGGTTTTAATACGTGATCATGCGTGAGATGACATAGCTGGTGCCTCTCTGCTTGGGAGCTCATTTCCCCTCCTGCCTGCAGTTGTTAGCAGCCATGTGGCATCCTGACATTTCGTCTTTATTAACTCCTTGACAGAAAGCCTTTAGGGATTTGTTGGGAGATTAATTGTTTTCAGGAAGCTTTTAGGCTATTAGCAAGGTTTTATCTTTTTTTTTTTTCTCATCCCTTTGAACAGGTGACTGTAATACTGCACCGTACTATATGTTCAAAAGCTCTGAGGACACCAGGAGCATCACCTTCCCCACTGTTCCCTGGCTTCTCTGCTTTTTGCAGCCTAAAGCTGAAAGCAATGAGGGGGTCCCAGCTTTGAAGAGGGCACCAGCTGCAACCATCATTGCAGCCACTTTAGTTAGATCTTCCCTGTGGCATTTATCCAGAAGGAAAAAAAAAAAAGCACAAAAGCTTTTTTTTTTTTTTTTTTTTTTTTTTTAATGTAGTCAATGCATGTGATTAGTGGTATTTATAAAAACTGTGCAGAAAACAGCATCTCAGGAAAAGGAAAAGCACAAGCAGATGCACTGAACGAAAGGAGAAATTAAAAGACTTTGAAGTCAGCACAAGTGCCTGATTAAGGATTTAAAAACCAGAATTTTGCAATTTGGCTGTGTTATGGGTTTTTAAACCACAATTCAATGATGGCTTTTGAGGCCTGCTGGAAGCTGTTCTGTGAATGACTGCATGTGTAGTGCCATCTGAAGATACTGGTAATGTTGTCATCAGTTTCAGGTCGGAAAGAAGGAAACTTCACCAGCAAAAATGTTAAAACAAAATAAGGATAAACTCATAGTAGCACACTCAAACCTTCCCTTTCTCCCCTTTAAAATGTTGTGTTTCCAGTGTTTTCCTTGCATTGCCCATCATTTCCTGTCACTGGTTTGTTAATTTTTTTATGTCTTTCCCCCAAAGCAGAAGACAAGCATTTAAATGAACATTTTCCCCTTCCTATTTACTATGAAACCAGCAGCAAATCACTCATTAAATGAGTAATTCAAGCCCAGCAATGTTGCATTAGCAGAGGAATTTAAATCTCCCTTGTGCTTCGCTGCAGAACTTGATTTGCCCAGAACACGGGATGGGACTTGGAGCTTTTTACTATTAATCTGTGAGTTCAAATGCAGGTTGGCAGAATCCAAAATGCTGTGATGATCTCCTTGTTCAGCAGCCTCTAATAAGTTTTAGAAAACATATGTGTCATAAGGATGCATACGCAATACTTTTCACTGGATGGCTGTAACTAGTTTATTTGTTCCATCTCCACAGGCTGCTGGAGATGTCCACAGAGGCAATTTTCCTTCCACGTGTAGATGTAGTCCTCTCAATTTAGTTGTGCTTATTTGAGGCTATAAAGGGAGCCCTTGGTAGTGTCCCCACTGTACCCATAACGTGATTGGTGTGCTAAGCGCTACTAATCCTGCATCCACTGGAAATAATGAACATTGTATATTAGGGGCAGTCTCTTCTGGTATATCTGTGTGTAGTGCCTAGCAGAGGGGCCATAGTAGGATGAGATTCCTCATTAGCTCTGATCAGACAAATACATATAAATAATTCCACTGAGGAGAGGATGATATTAACTGACATCCAAACACCAGGCATGAAGTGTACTAGGCTTTATCCAAGTATTTTATGCATTTTTAAAATGCACAGATGGAATGAATATGTCTAAATAATCATTACTTAAGGTGCCTGCCTTTGACATTAAAAGCAGCGTGTGTAAATTCTGCATTTTACCTGACAGCTTTCATTAGGTCTCCGTCTGTAATCCACACCTCCTGCTAACAAGGACAGAACTGCAATGCTCATTAGGACTCTCCCTTTAGAGGAAGCTGAGTGAAAAAGCCCCAGACTTTTATGCTGCAGTAGAAGGTGAAAATGTTAGCAGATGAACAGTTCTTTCCAGCAGTGCTTCAGCTGGTCTCACAGTGTAATTGAAGATTTATTGTATGCCATCAAGCCCCATTATTTCCCACTCGGGAGTCTTTGCTTTTCAACCCCTCACTCATCCGAAGACATACTTGCTGAGGAGAGGTGCAGAGTCAGCAGGAAAGATGGACAACATGAATAATTAAAATGGAGGTTGAGTTCCCATTTGCTACTGAGGAGAAATGGTTTGCACAAAAGCAGAATGAGACAGGGCGTCAGAGAGGCTCCAGAAGGGTGACTGTTATGCCCAGTAGCATTTCTGCTCTCCAGGACAATTGTTCATGACAGGGATATTTAAACACTGGGTTTTGAATGACAACCTGTTGTAGTATCATTTGGAAACACACCGCTGTGGGTAACACCAGTGAGATGTGTTTGGCAAAAGTAGAAACTGCTCACAAGTAACGGTTAACTCATGGATGGGGATCTGCGGCCTGCGCACACGTGAATTACCTGGTGGAAAAGTATATTGCACAGGTACAAAGACAAGCACTCAGGAATGAGAACATTGATTTGATTTTTAATGTAGTTGTGCCATTAAAGACTATCAAGTGCCATGTTTTCATAGTGTTCTTCTGTCTTCAGTGTGTAAGGTGGACAGTGCTCATCTGTTCAGCACTAATTCCTCCACTGTTCAATCATTTGTACTTATTTTTTTGCACATTAAGCAAATCCTTCTTTGAAGAGGGGATTGTTCATTTCCTCATGACACTAACCACCCCAGCATCATCATATTTTTTCAGACATCATTACATTTATTTTCATAAACCACTCAGAGCTAAGGGACACGTTATCACCCTCCTTGTAGAGATGCGGCCTTGACATGCAGAAATTACAAAAAAATAATTTATTTTGGGTACTTAAACTGAGAGACATTTCAGAGAACTTAACTCTCAGAATGCAGAGAATTATAAAGCACACAAAGCATGCCCACCATAACTTTATTTGCAAGGAGGGCTCAGAACATCTATAAATCAGATCCCTGATGTTGGTCTCCAACAACTGAGGAACTGAAATACTGGACAACTCTGAAATGTTAGTATGAAAAAAAAACTTCAATAATATAATGTATGACTGTATCACTGACAAGAATAGAGTCTAGTTCTCTGAAGCAGTGTTCTTCTGCCTTAAATACTGGATCTTACCACTTTCTGTAACTTTCACTTGGTATCTTGACATCTTTCAATGTCTGAAACACATAAAGCAAGTGTTCTGCAGGCAGCTCTCCTTCGCAGAAAACAGACCCAGTACATTTGCAAGTTATATAGTGACTCTTATATATTGAACAAGGCAGGAATCCTGGGGGAGAAAAAGAAAGAAAAAAGATTATGTGTTGGTGCAATTAAAGTCCATCTCCTAATGCATTGGTACAAGACTGATTAAAGAGCAAATAAGCAGTGTCAGCTCTAGTTTGTGCTAACTTTTCGATTGCTTTTGCATAATAATATCCTTTTCCTGTACTTCATGAACAGTCTACATGTCTTTAATGGAAGGGGAAGAAATTACATCATCAGTTACCACCCCGATGTGCCATCCATGGAGTAATGACCTCCAGGCTCACTCCACAGACCCTGCTGCTCCCGGTGAGAGAACAGCTGATCTCGGTAGCTCTTCACAAAGGCTTGGGTGAGATGGGCATGTGGAGCTACTCTAGCAGGACACAGAGGTCTTAGGTGCTGTGGACAGTAGATTGGTAGATTGTGGTTGTCAATCTAGGTAAAAAGCTAGTTAAAGCTTCAGTGTATGTATGTTCTTTCCCCTCCTGAATGTTGTTCTTCACCCTATAAAGGACTGGTGATATCACTTAAAAAGCCAAGGACCAAACCTCAGGACAGGAACCATGCAGTGTTCTGATGGTGTGACTTCAAACGTCCTGTATTATTCCCACACAGCCACTGACATCAGAGCTGCTGCAGCCACCTCAACCGGGACGGTGCGATGGCCAGCAGCAACCTGCAGCCCGCATCTCTGTCTCTTGCAAAGTGACCAGAGGGCCGAGATGAGGTGAGATTGGTTGTAAACCCAAAGCCAGTGTCTCTGATTTTCAGTAAACACCTGTGCACGAGCATTTAAGATGCGTTTAGTTTTCATCACTGGTGCCACCGTTCCAGTTACGCTCCCGAGTGAAGCGCAGGTCACCTCGCGCTTGTGGGGGGAGGCCGGGGCAGCGCAACTCTCCGTTTCACGCTCCCGTTTCCCCGGTCAGCTACCGCGTGCTGGAACGAGGGACGTTACCCCGTGCAAAGCCGGACTGAGCCAATGGCCACCTTCCCTCCGGCTGGCCGGCCCGGCCCCGCCTCGCCTCGCGTGTCGCCGCTCTCGCCTCCCTCCTCTCTGCCCCGCTTCCGGTGCTCGGCTCTTCCCCGCGGTCAGAGCTCTGGGCGGAAGTGGGCGGGGCGGCGCGGCCATGGCGGCGGTGGATATCCGAGGTAGGGCCGGGCCGTGCGGGAGCGCTCAGGGTTTCCTGGTAGCGGTCCCGCCGGGCTCTGGGGAGGGCTGCCTTCGTGCCGAGCTGCTGTGGGCTGAGCTCGGGAAGCGCGGCGGGGTGGGGCCGCGTCGTGGGGCAGAGCGCGGCGGGCCCGGCTACGGCCGAAGGAGGAGGGTTGTGTGACGGGCACTGGCCTGGCTGGCTGGAGGTTCTGCCCTAATTGTATAATAGTATTCCCTCCCTCCCAGGAGTGTCCAAGCTAATGGACAGCAGAGGTGCGAGGATAGTAGAGCTGCGCCCATGTCAGTGCTCTCTGGGGCGGTGGAGTTGCTAAGTTTGTACTTCTTGAAAGGCTTTGCACGAGAGAGTTTAGTAGCGATGCTGAAGCAGCTATGTCATGATCGGGAACTGGAAGGAAAAACTGTCAAAACAGTAGTTTTCTCAGACATGGGGCAGGTTAGGAGGATGAGTTCAGGGTCACCTGGGAAAAGCAAGCCTCCCCTCGGGTGCACTTCAGCCTTTTCAGGTGTAATAAGAAGGTCCTTGGGATGGTACCAGAAGGGAACAGGTGAAAAAGAGAGATTAGGATGTAAAGTGGTAAGTGGGAAACACTGGCATGTCTGGGGCTCGCACAAAACCGAAGTGATGCTTTAGACTGGTAATCTTGACAACACTTTGGGTGGATGTAATGAGCAGGCCAGGTGTTAGAAATGCCAGAAAGCAAGCTGAAGTAACTGAGAATAAGAATGCTTTGGGTGAGAATTCAAGGATGTGAAAGGAAAGAATGTTTTGAAGAAGGGGAGATACTTGAATGAAGTAGCTAAGGAAGGTTTACATTGTAAACAAAATACTGATGAAATTACTGTGAGGAGTTTGAACTTTTGTGAGAGAAGGAAGGGGTTGAGATGACATGGAAAAGGAAGTTATTTTTCCCCATAAGAGTGTCTGAATGGAATCATACTGAAAACCTGTGTTTTGGAGTCTCAGAGAATGGCCTAGAGCAGATATTTAGGGAAACATCGTGAGGGGTTAATTTTGATAATGGCACAGAAGTTTTCTCCTTTTTCTTCAAATTCTTCCTTAATGATGTCTGCAGTCCTGATTGCTTTTCTGGCTGCCTTGTTTCAGATTGCAGCAAGGAGCCATGTGGGCAATTAATGGAGTATTAAATGTATTAAATTATTAGCTGGTGTGAGAACCTTCTGTCTTAATCTAGATCATTTAAGCTCCATCAAAGTCTTTTATCTAATTTGGTTCAATATATTAAGCAGATCTTGAGGCATATTTCTATTTTTAAGTTCTCAAACTATTATACTGCTCCTCTCAGTTTGTCAAAGCATAGTGCTCAGCTGTCCAGCCGGCAAGGTCAGGTACAACACATGGTGGGAATTGCTCTCGTCTTACTTTTTGCTACAGTTTGCTGGCTTGTCTCCCAAATTGTCTCGATATTCATGGCAGATTGGCAGTATTGTCACAAGCACTTTACTTTTGCATCTGTGATGCAAATTCCACAAAACCCTCTTTGAACTAGATGTCCTGTTTTTGAAAAGAAGAGGGAAGCAGGAGCACCATCATTTCATTCTCAAACCCCAAATAACCAGAACAACTCCCTTCAAAGTGGGAATAACAGGCATGTCAGGTTCAGGGTTAGTTTTGTTCTTCCTTGCTTCTTTTCCAGGAATAGTTTAAGAGAAGGATCTTGCTATAAAAGCAATGATAAATATTGGCAATAAGCTGCTATGGATAATTGAGCCTTGGAGCCCAAGTTTATATTCTATGATACCTTTATTAGTCTATATACAGCATTATAATGCTGTATATATGCTGCTTGCCTGACATTTCTCTAGAGAAATGTAGTTATTGGTAATCATGCAAGCAAGAAAAGTTTGTATTTGAAGTGTAATACAAGAATTTATTATGGCAAGAATGTGAGCACTTAAGATTTTTATTTGAGGGGGGGCAGGTAAGGAAAGCTTGTATTTTGCTTTTGAAAGGCATCTTGGATAATCAAGTACTTATAAATGGATCTCAGTGCTGTGTTTCTGAGATTCCCTTTTTGATAGCGAGGAGAGACAATCGTGCCTGTGAAACAGTTAGTGTTACTTTATTAAATATTCCTCAGCAAAGCTGCTAATAGTATATGAGCTGATGGCTTTTGGAACTGATCCAGATATCCTTGGGCATGTAGAATTGTCACAGAAGTAAAAAACTTGCAAAGGAATGGTAAGTGGAAGTTTGGGATATGTGTATAATGTGTCAATGTAACAGAATGGTTCCTGTGAGAAGGGAATTTCAGTTCTTTGTTCAGTCTTCGGTGTCTTCTCATCACTTATGTTTTTTAATTCTAAACAAAGCAGGCCTTTGCTTCCAGTTTTTTGTGTCTTGGAAATTCTGTTTGGTGGTGCTGCTGCAATTTAAAACAGATTAATTTCAGGGTACATTTCAAGGTGTCTCATGGATCTTCCACATTAATTTTTTTAAAAAGATTGTTGACTGTGGAACCAATTATTGACAGTGGTTTCTTTGCTCTACTTGAGAGATGTGATTTTGCTACAGTGTGATAATAAGATCCAGGGTTTTTAATTCATATGTTCCTAAATCTGTAAGAATTTAACTGGCATGTAATGATTTACAGGTTATAGAGTATGTTTCATTTTAAAAGCTTGTTTGTTTTAATAAAAGTTTTCATACTCTGTAGTGAGACTTCTGTAACATCGACTGAGTTACAGTGTAAGTAATTTGCTGCAGGCAGTTTGGCAGATTAATTGTAGAGTTGGGAATAGAGTCTTCTGTTGAAGATTACTGGGAAATACCTCCCCAAAGATAGCACCTTTTTGTCAGCTGGTTTGGGTGTTGTTTTTTGTTTGTTTGTTTAGCATAGATTTCACCCAAATCAAAAATAATAAACTTTGAAACATAATGGTGTCAGCTGCTGTGATATCACAGTGATATGTTTTTTATTAAAAGAACTTCTCAGATATATTACTGAAGCCACTATTTTCTTTCACTTGGTAGTTTACTCATTGGCTTTAGCAAAAGGAAACTCGTGGTGTAATTATTAGATCTCTGTAGTGCTTTAGGTGTTCTTCAGCATTGTAATCTATAGCTTGGAAACTTTTTTTTAAGAAATAAACTGTTTTAAACCTGACCAGTCTCAGTCTCTGTGTGAGGTATATCACACACACACACCCCCCCCACTCCCCCCCCTAAATCTAACTTAGTAAATTCAGCTAACTTACCAGAGACCTAGCTTTCATAAGGAACCATGATTTGGGTTGTCTTTCTGCTCAGCTAATGCTGTGGTTTGTAAAATAAACTGTATATAATTCTACTAAGTAGATGTAGCACGACTATATTATATATGGTATCAAGGTTAATTAACTGCTCATTAACAGTGTGCACAAAGGTACTCACAGACCCTGCTCACATTCTTGAGACATAAAGGTATGCCAGCAGCTAGTGGTCAAGGAAAGTGCCATAACAACAACAGCAACAAAAAAAAGGCTACGTTTCTATTGTGCATCCGCAACAGGTAGAAGGTTAAAGGATATCAATTATTATTTGAACTTAATGAAACACTGTTTTAATTAGAACTGTTTTATGTGAAGCTGTATTCTACCTCATTCCCCTCCTATAATCATTAACTGGTGGCAATCAACTCTTGGAGGAGTTTCTGGCTCCTTGGTACTCAGTGTAGGTTTCTCTTCCCAGATAACCTTTTGGGAATTTCCTGGGTTGACAGCTCCTGGATTCCAATATTAAACAATGGGAGTGTGTTGGACTATTTCTCAGAGCGAAGCAACCCATTCTATGACCGAACATGTAACAATGAAGTTGTCAAAATGCAGCGGATGACCTTGGAGCATTTGAAGTAAGTTGTACTTTGGAACCATGTCCTGTGCAGAATCCTCTGTCCTGTGCAGAATCCTCTGTCCTGTGCAGAATCCTCTGTCCATCCATCCAGAGGCTTTAAAGGTTGAGTGGAAGCATGCTGGAAACCTCCTTCTGGTCTGTGCTTTTTTATTCCCACCACTTGCCAGGGAGCTGAGCTATTTTTTTTTTTTTTTTTGTATTTGGATGTCTTCTACTTCCTCTTAAGCCTTTTCAAGGAGGCGTTAAGTGTGAAAGATCCTATGTAGGTTCTGAGATTCCAATAAATCACCTTTTAGATATCTCTCTGAATTAGAAAAGCTGTTTTCTCTCATCCTCCCAGCTCAACAGAACCCAAGTAATGGTAATGTATTTAAATGTTTTTGTGGTGAACAGGGTTTATATTGGGGATACTTTGGTTTCATAAATAATTTGTGTTTCCTTATCCTGCTGGCTGTGTGCCATAATTAGTACATAATTCCTCCAAAGAGCTGGCTTTTTAGGATGGATAATAAAAGTAGTGAGTGTTGTAAATAAACTGCTCACAGATGGTTGTATAATGAGAGTGCAGCATGCGCAAGTTAACTTTCTTTGCAGTTCCCCATCTGCTACACTGAGTGCAAGTGGGATGTTTGAGAGCTATTTAAAGACTCCACGGTATGACAGGGAGTGTGCAAGCTGAGCTGAGAGTTCATCAGTAAAGTTCACTTGTGCTCAGATGTGGTTGCAGAGGGGCTTTCACATCAGACACACAGTCATGTCATACAATGGTCCTTTGTTTCTATGCTTAAATGACATTTCTGTGATAAATTGTTCTCTTTCTTGCTGTTTATTTGTTTGCTGACATGTTCTATTTAGATGTTGTGTCAGGTTGTTGTAACTCGCTTAGTACATGCAGCTAGGTTTTGATAGCTAGCTCAGGAAATCCCATGCCTTTATTTACTGTACATTATACAGAAGAGCTTCCAAAGCATCAGAACTTCGTCCCTTTACTGCCGGGTAGCTCTTCACATCCTATACAGTTTACTTGGAGTAAGATACTTACTCTGGTTGCTTCTTTTTCAGCCAGATGGTTGGAGTGGAGTACATCCTTCTTCATGCTCAAGAGCCCATTCTCTTCATTATCCGAAAGCAGCAAAGGCAGTCACCAACACAAGGTAAGGTCACTTGGTTCTTGCTGCAGTTGAGAAGGCCGACCAGTTAGTCGCTTGAATCTGTTCCTGACTTGTGCTGAAGCACTTCTGATTCCCCTCTTCTGTCTTTTATCTTAAATCTAAATAAAAGGGTATGAGGCTTTGTGGTGGGCCTAGCAGAGTGACCACTAGTGAGCTAATAGCAGGGGTTGCCATCTTGTGGTGAAATGGGAAGACGCATGGAGCATGCTGCCCGTTTTGCCATGGGAAGTTGATAATAGCATTCCTGCCATGTCGTGTATTTTTCTGCTAAGCTATGCCAGAGTGTTCCTTTTAGTTATTTGTATAAAGGCTAATGAGATCCTTGCTCGGGCCTGATGAGCTTAATTTGAGATAATCATCTGAAGTGGCTGATCTGTGATTATTTGGAAGAACCACAATTTCCATTAGTTAGGGAGACGGATCGTTCATGCTTCTGTTTGTGTCATGTTGCTCTCTTTCTTCACTATTTCCCCCTTCAACTGGGGGTTGGTTATACTGCTGAGTAGGATCTTGTCAGTAGAAGACCCACGTGAAAAATGACCATGAGATACTACAAATGCTTGTTGTTTTAGTTTTTCCTCTGAGAACTGAGTATTTTGGAATTGTGAGGGAATCTTGTGACAATAGCACCATTCCAAGTTTTAAATTGAATACTGTGTCTTTTTTTAACATTTGCATGCAGCTGGCTTCACTTTTCTTCTTGAACCTTAAATTTGTGTGTGATTCAAGTACCCACATTTCAGTAATTACTGGACTGTCTTCTGTCTTTACTGCATGTAAAATAATTTAGGTTGTTTCAGAGTGAGCTTTACAGAAAAGAAAGGCAAGGTTAATGCTAGTTAATTCTATTTTTTTAGGGACTTAGGCTCTTCAGGTGCATTTTGATCTCGTACAGGACTTTGCCTTGACTAGCAATGCTTCTCGCTTACATTAGGTCCTGGCCTCATTGTATTGCAGTTGCATACTGAAAAAAAAACATACATGATTCCTTCTTAGATTTTTTTCCAAGTTGTTTCTTTATTAAAGTTTTGGAATCTAGCTTTCATGCAGCCTTTAATTTTCTGTTTTGACACTTTTTAGACCAAGAGTAGAGTTGGGTCTTCCACAGTATGTCTGTTCAGACTTCAGCTATAATGCAAATATATGTTTGGTGGATCTTAACTGGGACTTGTTTGGTAACATTTTTCCCATTGTGACTGTCCAATTTACATGAGGTACCTTGGTTGAGTTGCATAATTATCTAGTTCAAATGCTACCCATGCATTTCATTTTATCATGGT
>JANHGN010019664.1:0-44848 GCA_024605025.1 Megaceryle maxima | reverse complement strand
ACTACTGCCGAGCTTAACAACATGCATGAGAAAGCATCTCCCTTAAAGGTACATGGCCCTTGTCTTCTAGCCATTCTGCAACAGAATGTCTTTAGTCGATCCCAAATGCCACATCATAACTTCAGTTTTTTCACTGAAGTATGACATCACCACAAGATGAGGAATTTCTAGGCAAAGTTGTTTCCCAGCTTATGCTACTTCCCTCTCACCGCATGTACAGCATGTTAGCATGAAAATTCTTTACTTTAAGAAATGGAATATTTTTAATTATGAAAACTACATGTCAGTTTGTCTTTCTGTTGCAGAGCTATGAGGCAACAGGTACAATTTGAAAGAAAAAAAAAAAAAAAAAAGCAGGAATTGGAGAGTTCAGGCTTGAAAATATGTGTAGACTTCCAGGTAGATTAGCAAGGACAGATGTTAGGTTAGCTATGTCCAGACAGAGCTGTAATGATTGCCTTCTGTAAACAACCATTGAGAAGTACTGCAGAAATAGCATCATCAGAGATAAAATGACATCTATGCAGAAACTGTGTTAAAATTTACTAGTCTATGGCAAGGATCTCTCATGTCCGCACTGTGGAGTACTGTTGAGAATTTCTCCATGAAGCCTGTTTTTATATGCTTTACATTGGGATAACTGAAACTTATTTTTATTTCATCATTAGTTGACTTCAAATGCATTTTATAAATAAGAAGTTTCCAACATTCAGAGCATCTATTTCCTTTATGGTCTATTTTTATTTGCTGCAAGATTTTCTTACATTACTGATTTTGTAAATGTGAAAAGAAAAGCATACATAGAACATTAATCAATCCCTAATTCTGTCTTAAGGTCAAACAGTATTTTTGAAGCTGATATATCTGACAAAGGATTATGACTACAAGAGTCATATCAGCATCTTAAAAGCAGATTTGAAAAATGCCAAATGATTCTAGTTCCAATCACAAAGCCAAGAGAAAGCACCTTTGCACAGAACAATTCTGTTGTTTGCAATAATTTACTCAAGTGTTAATTTTCCAGGGTAGATTATGAGTATACAATGAGTATAACAGTTTCAACTACATTGCCCTAAGTGTTGTGTTATCATAAATTAGGTCACCTACCAGTTAGCAACATCTGAGAATGTACAAAATATTACCAGCAAAGAATAACAACAACAATTTTCTATCCCTCCCTCAGCACAGCATATGAGAACAACCTGCCTTGCCTACTTGTGACCTTCAACAGCTTTAATAGAGGTATATTACAGTGCATTAATATTTCACTATCTCTTTTTGGCTTCATTTGAGGGGCAGGGGTGAGGGTAGAAAACTGTGTCATTTTTCCCTATATTCTGTTGCTCCAGATGTGCTGTTCCTTCACTTTTCCTTCATTTTGCATGATACTACAGGATGAAGACATCCTCCTTCAGGGAAGAATCCTGCTCATTAAAGCAGGATATCACTGGATGGTCCATTTATCTTGCACTGTTGACATTCCCTGATAAACAACAGTCTCCAATGACAAGTAATACTTGGAACTAAGAGTTCAGAACATTATTTAGTGTCTACAGAGGCCTAGAGAAACAGTTCCCAAAAATTTGGTGTCTAAATCTCACTTGAGAAATGAGACAGTATTTGTGCCTTGCATCATATTAGTGTGGGGTCTGTAGTCTACTTTCATCTTGCAGTTTCCTTGTTGAGACCACTGTCCTGGGTAGCAAAGAATAGACTTGTTTCTGAGACCAGCTGATAGCATGGTACCACCATATTGATTAGTGAAATAAGAAATCATGTCTGGTCCTGCTGCTGGCTTCTTTTAGGGAAAGGATGCATTAGTACTAATGCACTAATCTCCTCTGGAAAAGAAACAAGAGATAAGAGCCTCCTCCTACGGAGAAAACATTGAAAAGGTCATATTTTTATAGCAAACTGAAGAGCAAATATAAGCATAGAGGAAATTTTGTGCCAAATCCTATTTTGAGTGCTTATTTTTTGTTGGTTGGGTTTTTTTAGGCAAAAATATCATCTAGGCTGATTTTTTTCATTTTTGTCCTAAGTCCAAGGTTTACCACCTTTCATGATGAATATAGTAAAATGTGGCTATTTTTCAGTAAAAACTGCCTTTTGTACTGGAAAGAAAATGTCCTTGACATTTTCTGCATACTGCTTAGTCCAAAAAGAGTTATTTGGCAAGCTTCAAATGTTGTATGTATATAGTCAAAGAGGAAGATTTCATACTTGACTGAGTTTGGAAGTAGCAGATAAGAAACAAATGCATTAACCCAAAATACCAATATATTCTAGAACATAAGTCATGGCCACATCTATGGCCTTATGTGCAACATCATATTTATAACAATCCCAATTTAATGCTTCAATGCAAAAGGACTAGAAGTATGCTTAAGGTACCAGAAAGTCAAGGCTTTGGGTACTGATCCAGTTCTCTGAAGTCAAAAAGAATTCTCTGAGTATTGCATTAGGTACTAAACACATAGACAATGCATCCTATCATCCTGGGAAGTGCTGAAATTTCTGTAATGTAACCAAAACATATTCCTTTTCTTTTCAAGGTTCTGAACAAACCTTACCATTTTGGTCACCTAGTTATTAAAAAAGCTTCAACACCATGCCATTTTCTTTAAAATATCATACTACATATCACAATATGTTATTTTTGGTTTTTACATGTTTACATTGTTAAAGAAGGAAAGTATTCTCAAAAAAGAAAAAAAAGAAGAAAAAAAAAAAGGCACCCTTCAAAATAAATTTTTTATGACATTAGGTTAAGAAACTTAAACTCACCAAAATGTCAAGCAATTCAAAGTTATGATTCCCATGGCAAATGCAACATCCACAGTGCACATAGGCCTGAAAATAGCTGCCAAAGGAAGTGTTAGAAAATTCTCTGCAAGGTAAAAGGAGACTAATTTAAAATTCCTTTGAGAATCATCATTTTGAATTCCTTGACTCCTCTGTGCATGTATATTCTTATCATGACATTGCACAGACATACTTTTTTGCATTTCATACTAAACTTCCACTACATTTGTAACACTAGAATATTTCACTGTGAATATTAAGCACTGGGATTCTAATACCTTGTTCTTATGGAAAAGGCTTACCAGAGCAGAAGCTGAGCTGTATTAATTTATTGTCATAATGAAGGGGATAGTGAGAATCAGAACTGACAGTAATTCTTTCTACTTTCTCCACTACTTTTTGATTGCAATCGTGGTCTCCATGGATGTCATATCCATAACAGACACACCAGCATTTGAAGCAGTTTACTGAGCCTGGTAAACAATACTGATAAAAATGTGCTGCTGACAGAACTTGGCATATTAGAGTGTCTGAAAAGATAGCCAAGGTTGGCACTTTGCCCGCGTTGCCCAGGGCCATAGAAGAGTGACACAAACTAAAAATAGTTGAAAAGATCAAATGTGTTTGTTTTTATGAGGCACTATTCTTTTAAAACAGAACTTGCCTGTCAGACCACAAGTGCCTCATATGACAAGGCGCTCAGGAATGGTGCTGGAGATCATTTGGGTTTTTCATGGTTTGAAAGTGATCTACAGAACTGTACCTGTGGCACATGTTGATAGGTAAAATGTTAAGTACAAAGTGGAATTTTAAAAAAAGACAAAGGAGCCAGAAAAGCAAATCTCAGTAAAAAATCATACAAATCATCCAGAAGTTGATAGAGAAAACTGAAAAATAGATATGGGATTAGTATTTGATCAGGTGTGTTTCATTGTGTATTAAGTGATGTGGCCTTCCAATACCCACAGGAAATTCAAAACTCAAGACACACACAATCTGAGTAATAATAGTACATGGCACACAATTCTTCCTGGTTTTGCAAAGATACTCTACACATTCTTGAAAAAATGAAATTAATTTTGCCTCATATCTCCCAGAACCATTTGGATGGATGCAGAAATTATTAATTTCCTTTAATTTTTCAAAATCATTTTGCGTCTAGTTTTTTATCCTTTCCTTCTGTAAATCATCATGAACCAAAGTTGTACAGGCAAAAATGTGTGTAGAATGCCAATTTCCAAATCAATCATAACTGCCTAATCTGTCAGATATAACAGGCTCACAGCCAGTATCAAACTCTTACAGAGGATTTCTCAAAATGTAAATACTACTTTTTTAATGGATTATTTGAGGATGTGAAGGAAAGATAAGCATGGGACAGCATTCTAGTGCACATTTTATAAATAGAATAAAATATTCACTCTGAGTTCAAATGATTCCTAATTGTGAACTGTTTACTAACTTTAGATTTAATGCAGACTTGGAGAATAAAGGACGTACCTGTAGATGGAAAATAGTAGGTTGGGCAATCTTCCAGCATTTATCACCTCTGCCAGTTTCTTGCCCAGATCTTTACATAAATTCCGTTGAAACAGAAGACCTTTGTAATTTACAAGTTCACATTACATAACTGCACAGACTCAGGGGAACTTTATGTTCTTTCTAGTGATTTTTCATAAAGCTGTCAGAAGCTCACTTCAGATTTTTTACATATGGAATATTTGAATCATTAGTTCAAAGCAATTCTGCTTCAAACTAAAATCATCACAGTGAAGATCTCTGGCACCTGAATGAACTAAAAGGATAGCAAAGCTTTCAGTGACTTCAGAGAGGTAGAACTAAGACCAAATTTCCTATCAATTCCAATTAAATCTTATGTGGAATTAATATAAGATGAGGTCTGTAGACTACAGAAACTGTGTCTGTGGAAGGATATTGTCTGTTTCAGAAGCAAGAAAAGCATTCTCACTAGAAAGCTGGTTTTAGAAAACAGTTACAACAGGAGCAGGACTATCTCTGGGGGACATCATGCTATTCAACGCCATAGCCATTCAACTGTGGAAGATTGTGGGTTCAATTTTTTTTTTTTTTTTTTTAATCTGATACAGTTGAAAAACTGAATTTCTCAAGAGAAGGAAACAAGAAAACTATTTTGGCAAGATGTATTTTTCTGAAGAGCCAATAAAACTTCATTTCACAAACTTCTCTCAAATGCTGATCCACATATTTCTAGTTACTGGTTGTTGGGCAGCTGCCGAGTCATCACAGTGACTGACATCTTCTTCCTTTCCCCATATACATCTGACTTTAAAAAATGCTTATTTGGTGCATCACTAGCAGTTTTCAATGCACTGGTTACTGTGCCCTGCAGACCTCTGAGTGGAATTAGACTCTCTTGGCCCACAGAGGCGGATTGTGCAATTATTATTTCTGCAATATTGGCTCTCTTTCTTCTTCCAGAACAATAGTGGGGTGGATGCTACAAAGCACAGACCCTACTGAACTTCCATGCTTACAGCTCTCTTCCCTGCCCCTTGCAGATATTGTGTCATAGAGTAATAATAAATAATTACTCTAAATTCTGTAGTACAAATAGCTTTCAGAACTCTTCATTCAGTTGTTCTCTCATTTTCCTTTCTTCTCAGGAAGGAATATGTGTTATTCTGAGGAACATGTTTGATATGCCCATCAAGTTTTCTTCTTCATTTTACTAGCAGTAGTGGAGCTTGTCTCTGTTGATGGATGTTATTCCATTTGCATGTTATTGGCCTACTACTTATAGAGATTTTTGGTATATGTGGATGACTTTTACTACTAGAAGTTTCATACTGAAAGTAGGCCACATGGGAAATATCTTTGTGATAACTGGGACAGAGGTTAAAGATATCAATGCAATTTCATCGTCTCCATGTATTGTAAATGACCTTTTTAGCATCTCAGCATAACTAGGACTGTATGTTAAAATAGCCTCTGTCACCAGTCTTATCCATTCAGAGTCACCATGATCCAATTGGATTGTCATTGATAGGTTCATGTTTGCAATACCTTTTCATCACCAACTTGTGCATTTTGGTCCTCCAGTTGTCCCCTCTGGACAAAAACCTAATTCCTATTTTCTCTAGTACTGCTCCTTCTTTCACCAAATCTTCATAAATAAAACCAATAGTACTTTGATCTTCTTCCAAATCCTTGTACAGCTGCCAATAAAATAAGAGGAAAGATATTTCAAGGCGCATTTTCACTTTCCATGTGCTAATGAGGGAAGTTATGAAAATGTTGTCTATCATGAAAATTTGCACTACATCTAATTTGATGTTTTGTTTTTAAAAATAATTAAGTTTTCCTACTAAATCAGGTGTCTTGATCACAAGGTAAATAGGAAGAAAATTTGTCACATGCTGTGTTCATGAACAGCACTTAATATAAAGGTTTCTAGGGCTGAGGTCTCCACTTTCTGTCAAAATATAAACATTAATGCACAGCAGATCTTTTTAGAAGTAACACATTTAAACATTTGTTCGAGTTTTCAAGCACTTTTAGACAAGCAGCAGGCTTTACCTACCTACTATTCCTCAGGACTCTAGACAAATGTGATATCTGCCTTTGAGTCAACTATAAAACTTACTGAAGGGGAGGGCTCAGACCTCAGACATAAAAGCTACAAATGCCTTATAAAGTTAACAACTATCACCTGAAACATCATAATACTCAATGTGCACACTCTAAGACTACTTCAACAACATAATGACACTTAGCTTAGACTTTTCTTTGAGTTTTAATGTAGATCCCACTAACTTGCAGTTGGTGTATTTAAGAACATACACACCAGATGTGTTTGTTAATCAGATGACTTTTAAAACTTTTGATCACTAAAGCACGTAGGATCAGGACTGGGTCCCCAGGACACAATACAAAACCTACAGATAACTCTTCGGACTTTACTTTTTTATAGCATCTAACTTCATAAGCATAATCAAGTATAAAATTAACATGACATAATTTCTCAAATAAAAATACTTCTGCTGTCTTGTTCTTTTGTTATCTCAAAAGCCCAACAGCTGTGTTTATTAATATGAATGTAATGGTTATTGTTTCCTAGCCTTTCAGCCCCTCAGATTTATCCTGAGACCTAAAAGACTCATAGTGTGCATCTGACATACAAATTACAGCAAAATCAGATGTTACGTGTTATGATTCCTGCTACATCTTGCCTTGCTGCACACTCTGTCTTTAACACCCACACAGCACAGGCAGGCCCAAGTACTTTTTCCTTTCCATTATACCATTCCTTCAAGTATGTTCTCCGAGATATCATTCGCACACACTGGAAAAAGGAATTTTCAAAGGCTTTTGAGAAGGTTTGAGATGCTCATGTAAAAATCCTCCTGGTGTTGGCAAATCTAATGTGTTCTCCTATAGCTGCAGGCACTGAAGGAGAAAGTTGGTCTAATCAGTAAAGCAGTTAGGTGTTTCTATTACTTTTTTCTTTTCTGAATTCAGCATGAATATAGTAGTCACTTGATCTCCTGAGATCAGTTGTTTGGTCTCTTGAGAAAGGACCAGTTTATAGAGCTACTTTTCAGTCAAAGTGTTGAGCCGTGCAACGGTTCCTTCATATAACTTGTTGGTGCTGTTGTAACAAGTCCTTAACTCTTTGTTCTTGTAAACAATGAATACAGTCACACCCTAGTGCTCTACTTGACTGTGTTCTTTGTAAATCTATATCATCTAATAGAAAAAAAAAAAAAAGGAAGAAAATATGAGAGCACTTTACCCTGGTTTATCATGGCCCTTTAACAGCATTGGAAATGTTCCATTAAGAAATTGCAGTCACATTATTTGCTGTGGGATGGATTAATTAAAAAAAAAAAAAGGGAAAAAAAAGGAAAATTCCTTTAAAGGCATTAACCTTTACAAAAATTTGCAGATGGCTGTAATGACAATTTTCATGCCATAAGTATTAGACAAAGTACAAAGTGCCTGATACAGCAAAATTATCCATAGCCTTATGGACCATGCAAGCTCTGGATGCTGGTTCCACAGCAGGTGAGTTGACATACTCAGTTGAAAGGTCAAACTGAAGCAGAAAGAAAATACCTCAAGCACAAGACATGAACAGACTCCCTGCACCCATCTGCCAGCAGTCTGGTCTCTAGACAGTCTCCTCATTGAAAGCCATGTGAATTACAACTCTCATTTCCCTGCTCCCCTCCTTTCTCATTTCTTTGTTATGTTGCTCAGGACTCTGAATGATACGCTGCTTCTCCACAGCTTATCTTTACAACTATCTTATTCTTCCTTGCTTCTAAATATGCATAGCCAACAATAAACAAATCCACTACTTTATGGGACAACTGACACTACCTTTATACTGGTAGCACACTTCTTGTACCATACCTATACCTGTACCCCATTCATATTTAGCAGGAAAAAACAGGAAAGTTTTGACAAGGTTTGAGAGTAGTTCATAATGGCTCACAGAAGTGCCAATTATCCACATGTACAAGTGGCATGTGTATAAATGATCCAAACCTACTGAGTCTACAGAAATTAGGTTCAGGGCACATCATCCTTTCAACATGGATTAGAAATATTTTTTAAGTTGTGCATTTCATGTCATATTTCTGTGTATCTAGAGGAAAAAAGGAGAACAGAAGGCAGTAAAAAGTGAAAAATACAAAGCACAGCTCATGAGAAATATTAAATATTTGCCCTAGGTTCAGTTGCAATTTTTGGTAGAGGTTGGTTCATATACAGTTCTGTTTGCCAAAGCTTGATTCTTAAAGGGAAAATTTCTAAAAAGATATACAAGAAAATATTACTTTCCCTTTCTCTAACTGAACACAAACATTTAATTTACATGTTCTAACTAGCTACTGTGCATGCACATGCCTTGTTATTGCAACCAATCGTATCTGTACAGGTAATATTAAAAATCTGGTCATGTACATGTAATGCTTTAAATCAGACAATTAATTACTTTTAGGAGTGGGGTTCTTTTTCTAAGATGAAAGGAAATATTTAAGTTAGTCAGGATATCTTATTACTTCTCCATAATATACAGAGCTTTAGGGAAAGATTAGGTTTATTAAGTCAGACTCACAATGCAGGCTTTCAACACTGCCATTTCCAATAAGTACACATTTGTTTAATATTAAAGTTCCCTTTCAAAACAAAGTAGTTAAGCCTACCCTCACATTTATACATCTGCAGTTTGTTTGATAACTTACAACATAATTACAGGCTGTCCTCCCACTAAATGCTGTATTCAGACTTATGAAACAAGGTGGTAAAATATGCACTGGAGTCTGAGTACTAAGCCAGTAATTTACCACAAGCACTAGGAAGAAAAGAAACGAGGGGGAACCCTGCTATTTAAACTGCTCAGTTATTACGTTTCCCTCCCCCACACATACAGTAAGATATAACCCATTCATATTTCAATTTTACATTTCCCAAACTGTCATCTTCTCATGTTTCAAGTTCATTTGAAATGCAATTTGTTTACAAGAGCAGCAGTGAATGCTTTTGCAGATCAAGAGAGGGATGTCTCCCCCCACTAACAAATAGGTCTGTGGCAAAGGGGTTGGTGAAATAAAGCAGGCATTGCGGGGTTAAGAAAAGTGCCCAGAGGGTTGTGGAAGGGTGTTCAGCCCCTTTCTTTCCTCCCATGTTTAAGCACTGAGAGAGTATCCTCCCTCTCTGTTGGAGATGCAGCTAAAATAACTCCCAGGTAGACCTGAAGCATGTGGAAAATGAGAGACTGACCTCATTTCAGCCAAGTTTCTCACAGAGGGTGGCCCAGATGAGGGGATGAACCAAAGAGGACAGTCACCTATCATCCTGTGATGCTCACTGGGGGATGTCTTGTCAGGCCTATCTTTTCTCAAGAGCTGCTTGCTCAAGCAGAGAGTAGGACTCAGTAGCACATAGGCTCTGCCATGCCTTTCCCGAGAGCCCCAGCTTGCAGGGTTTGTGGGGTAGGAAACTCTCATGCTCCCCTTTCCTAAGTGATTGTGAGCCATTAGCCAGGAATGATGCTTTCAAGCAATCAACATTTTATTTTTCTTTTTTTTTGCACCTTTTACTATCCCATCATACTTAACCAGCAATCACAGGTTCTGAATTGTGATTTTCTGTGCTATATATATGTAAAGCTCATCTTGCAGCAAGGTCCTCAGAACAACTCCATTCTCCTTAACCATTTAATAATTGGTGTTCCTCCAGACAGTGTTTGTCTCAGTCACTACCTATGTAGCAAATTATCCAAGGTTTAGATTTTAATAAATGAAAGTCACATCTTCACATATACTACTTACCGAACACATCCTGTACTATAAAGAATAATGACTATTAAAGCCATACTTATTTTTCTGGTTTTTTTACCGCTTTTGCTGCTCCCCAAACCTGCACGATAAATATGGAATTAAATCACAGCCACTTTTGATTCCATTTCAAAATCTCTAAGCATGTTGCAACCTTTGGCAGATTTCAGACATGAAAGAAATGTTCATCTGCTGTGAGAAAGTAAATAACATTGGCATAATGTCTTAAATTTAGGTGTATGACATTCATAACAGTAGAAGGTCTATCAGAGAAGGGAAGGAGATAATATACTGAAAACTGGTTGCTCTAGTGTCCTTTGCTGAAGAATCTCCATAGAGTGAACCTAGGAAACCTAGGTCCATCCCCACTCATTCTGGCATGAAGTGAAATGCCAAGAAAAATAGAAAAGCATATTACAACCCACTTGCTCACAAAGCTTCCTCTTAGTTTTCATACTGCTTTACTCAAGAACACCCACCTCATATTTGTCTGAGTTTTAAAGACAAAGAATGGATGTTTTCCTCGTGAAAGAATCCAGACTGGTTTTGTCAACATGAGAGACAAGCAGAAAAAGATGGCAAAGACACAAGCTAACAAGAAGCTATTGAAATCTGTTGAAAATTTGTATCCACCAATTCCATCCAAAGTTGCAGTCTTACTGAGAGTCTACCTTCTGTGTGAGTGAAACCACAGTGGTGTCTGACAATGTCTGAAATAGTATGGCAACCTTTAAAGCACAATTTGAAAAGGTAACAGCTTTTCTGCTCTGACCTCTGTGGATGCAGCATCTAAAACATGATGAGGACATGAGGCTCTCTATAGGTGTCCCTATATCACTGCAGTCCTTTTAGTTGAGGCAGGGCTTGTGTAGAACATTCAAATCCCATCACCTCTTCCAGAGAAAGATTAAAAGTTGTTAATGGAAGAAACAAATACACAGATAGAGAACGGGTAAAGCCAGAGAAGTCCATGCTACTCCATTTCTTCTGGTATGTTTCACAAGCTCTTTTTCAAACTGTGTTGAAGAGTTGAGAAAATCAATGTAAGTCTTGAAATATCAGCAGAACAATACTGTAAAAGAAAGGATGTGAGGGAGTCCATAAAAGTGCTTGATTCTTTAAAAATCAATCAGACTTATCTTTGAAATAAAGTTCCAATATAAAATACACTATAATTTGCATATGTGTACCTCACTGTCGTGTGACAAAGCTTGCATGACTGAATGCCTATATAATCTGAATCATAGCAGGCATAATTTATGCTTTTTTCCCTAAACATTTCTCCTAAAAAATGTCTCCTTGGACGTATTGTCCAATATTACTCCAGCTGTCCTTCTCTTCTTTCCTCATTTATCAATTACCCAGAAAAAATCTTCAATGCAGTGGTGAAACATGAGCTGTGATATATTAAGCCCACCTAGAAGAGAGACATCTTCTATGGCAAAGGTTTGTATTTGGGCACCTAATTCCTTCAGATTTTGTATCACCTAATTAAAGTCTGTCTACAGTTCAAATAATATCAATTAAAACAAAAATATTATGATATCCAGAAAAAGAAAGGAAACAGGTTGTGACTTCCGAAAAGACATTTCACATCTATAAACTCACCCATCTGGCATGAAAACAAGAACAGGAAGGCACACACAACACTTGTGGTCTGCCTAATTATCCAACTATACCTTTTTGTCATCCTTACAAGGGAGGGAATGGTGGCCAGATTCAGAAGAAGGTCTACTGAACAGTGTGTTTTGATAATGGCCAGTGCTTTTATTTTTTCTTGATTCCTGCCAGTAATAGAAACCATCTGTTGACAGATATACTATCATTCAAAGTTAAATTACTAGGTGGCTGCGCACTATATTGCCTGTTGCTTCTTCAAAGTTCAACAGCAATGATCTTTGGCAGCAGAGTTTCTCTCATTTCCACAGCTAATGCACTGATTTGGGGTTTACTCACACTACTCTGTTTCGTGACGGTATCTTAAATACTCCAATAAAGTGAGAGCCATGAAAAACTGTAATATGACAACAAAAGTGCATCTAAATTCCCTTTACAGTTCTTTAGTCTGGGAGCCTGAAATGAAAGGCCTGTTCTTGCTGTAACACTCCTCACCACTCCCAAACTACAGCATGGTTGTAGCACCCAGCCATTACCTAGGCTTTGGTCATGTCTCCTTTTGCCAGATATGTCTCCTTGACAAAGGGATAGCACAAGAGCTCCTACAAACCAGAAAGATTATTCAATTATTTATGTCTAATGATAAAGGCAAGGATGGATGCTATCACCACAGAAGAGCCATGTGTAAGTTACAACAAATGATGTTTACCTCTCAGCATCCTGAGCCCAACCCTTGATCTAGAGTAGACTGGGGATCCAAGATCCTATGTGACCTCTGATATAAGGAAAAGTTGTGGTAATGCCAGGGAGAGAAAGAGATTGAAATCATACACAGCCAAGGTTCAGAAACTTAATAAGCTTCTAGCATGTTGGGAAACCCAATTCAAGTTTAGGAAAACACCAGGGAATTTTATCTCACCTGTCCATTAGGAAAGATTTCCTTCTTTTAATGTCATTATAATAAATAAATCTAGAGCTCATGCAGAGTGGAAGCATGTTTATGAAAGTAGGATTTCTTCATTGTCACTTATGAGAACACAGCTGCACTAGAATAAAGACCCCATAGTTACATATTCACACTAATAAATGACAAAAGTTTCTGTGCCACTTACTGACTTGCCCGCTCCTGGTGTGCAGCTCATAAAGTATTCACTTCGGTTAAGAAAATTATAATATTCAAGAGTGAGTTTTCAATAACTTCAGACTCTGTTACAGTAGAAGCCTGAACACAATGTTAGACCTACAAAATTATATATGCAGGCTACATCCAGTACTACTGATATTTTCCATTCATCATTAAATAAGTTATGAATGAGGATGGAGTATGCTGAAGAGTTATTAGGGAAGGCAACACTACCACATAGTATTCATATTCAAAGCAGACTTCAAAATGTATTGCAACAAGTGTGAGAAGTAGTAGACAGTAACAGTTGACAAACCAACGATAAAGATAGTAATCTACACCCCAAATGCTCCTTCAAAACAAGGCTGATCAGACTATTGCCAATACTTAACAACCAAACTGTTTGATACAGTGTCAGCTTACCAGACAGTCACTAATGCTGACTGACATGCAAAGTGGAAATATCAAACAGCAGTCCAATTCCTGAGGTCCTTACTCATACATTTAACTCAGCTGTTACTAGGGCAATTTTTTTTTTACTGAAGTCAATCCATTCTGACACCCTGCTCTGAACCCTTGTTGGACTTGGCAATAATAATTCCTTCTGCTTCTTTTCATGTGTTATCCCTTCAGCCTTGATCCTTTCGTCTGTGTCCCCTGCAGGAATGATGTGAAATCACTATGCTAGTTCGTTATTGAGACATCTGGAGATGGCAGTGAAGAGTCATGACAACCAAAATATAAAAAAGGACACTATATTTAAAATGCAATTTGACCTAATAATTTCAGAGAGAAGAGGTTGCTATGATTATGAACATATCATCTGATAATCTACTGGTTCTCACTATCTGAAGTATGTTTAATTCAACTGAATACAGTATCTTTTCTCTTGCAGACATTTTGGATTTGACTAATAACTGGACTAGATGATCCCCAGAGCTCCCTTGCAAGCCCTACAATTCTGTTATTCTCTAATAAGATTAAGAAAGGGATGAAAACTCAGGATTTGTTGTTGTTGTTGTTGAAAACACCTCTACCACTTTAGAAACAAAAAAAATCCCAGGTCTCTATCAAACTGCTTCTGCACAAATTTTACATCAATATGAAATTTCAGTCAAGCAAAGATGGGGTACATAACATAGATGTACAACATGTAGAACTCTTTTTTTTTCTGCAAAGGAAGGGGATCAAAGATTATTTTTAATCTCGTATAATCAGTCCATGCAGTGTAATTGAAGGAAACAAATCAGGGAAATATTAGATGATGTTTAGATTCAGGATGATAGAGAAATACTCACAACAAACAATTTGGTATCTTGTATCACAGGTCATGGTGAAGGCTACAGTCCCAGCAACTCAGCAGAACATCTGTTCTGTGTGCAAAAGGGGAGAAGCAAGCATGTTTTGTCATGCCTCTGAGGCAAACTCCCTGTAAATCAGTGTATGAGCTAGATCATTTTCTACCAGCAGAACAGAATATCCTGTGTGTTTATGGTCTGTAGGTAGCCCACTGTAACACCCTTTTCTCCAGCCTACCAGGTCTGGTTGTTGCAGCACTCTACCACCATGTACTGTAACATCAGTGCTCTGCTCTGCCACTTGTCAGCCACAACCTTGCAGGCATGCGAGGCACCCTGCCTAAATTCTCAGCAATCATCTGCTTTCAGGGTGAGTGATTTGAAGGTTCCTAGAAGGAGGGAGAAAAGCCTGTTTTATAAGCCCATATCATGCTGTGCAACCAGCTCACAGCTTTGTGTCATGAAAACCTTAATCTCTTCACAACCTGTCTAGTTGCATCTTACTCTGTCCTGAATATTGTCTCTCTGCTGAGGGATCTGGATTTCTCATGATCTAATCATATCTCCTGTCATCTCAATACAGGTTATTTCCCCTACATGTTTATCACAGATGCACACTTCAAAATGTCAGCTAAAAACAATGTGACAATATCAGCAAAAGGTTTTGCTTTACCAAGTGCAAACAAACTAGCCTGTAGGGTATTCTGGCAAAATGGCAGTCTTCTTTTAATCGTTAATCCTAATGTTTGCCTTTCCAGTGTGGCTAGTTGCTTCTCCCTTGCCTATCTTCTGAATCGGGTAGTGACAGTATGTTTTTGTACTGCACTGCATTTTTGTAACTCATGTAAACTGAAAGTCATTTGTGTCAAGTTTTTTTCTGTCATTGACTACTATAAACGTAAGTCTTCATCCACTGATATTCACAGAGCACTTTTTGTGAATATCCTTGAATATAACTTCAAAAGCAATTGTTCCCTCTTGCACAGAAATATAAAGGCCTTTCAAGTAGATTACAACCAAAAAGAGCACACATTCTTGGGCTCTGTGTGTGGTTCCTCCTTTCCTTTTCACTGTGTTTTTATTTGAATGTTTTATTGATTTTTTCCCCTCAGATCCAAACCCATAAAAACAGAGGAGAAAAACATCTACTTACAAATGACAGAAAGGGAAAGGGCAGCAAAAGCCCATAACAAAGTGTGAAAGTTGGAGAAAGGATCACAGTGAAACAACATGATATAGCTCTGTGTATGTGTGGAGTAATGAAGAGGACACAAAGAGCCTTCCTTGCATTTGACCCCACTTGTGGGAGGAAGAGCAAGGGTAGCAAATCCAGATCTCCCCAGTAAGCAAAGAGCCAGAAGGAAGGAGAGGAGACCTAACCAAAGCAGGCACATCACTGGGAGCAAGCTGTCCCCTGAGAAACAGAAAAAAGTTCATCCTTTCCCCAAAAGGTGAGGAAAGCAAGTGAGATACTGCCTTAAGGTCTGCTTGAGGAGGGGTGCACCTGTACAATGTTTATCCAGACTTCTCAAAGTATGCAGTGTTGCCTTTATTAATAAATTACTGTGAATGCATTATAGCAGAGATATCAACCTAACACAAGCCTTCACAACCTGGCAGGCTGAGTACTGCGCACATCACACTACCTAGGACTTCACCTTTAAATCCTCTTATTTCACAACGTCAAAGGCACCCTCAGTGTGTCCTAGTGGAATTGGCTGCACCATTTATCAATAACAGCAGCAGCTGCTACCACATCTTACAGTTGCTTGGAACTGTAGCAATCCACCTGTAAGGAAACAGTACAAAATCAGCAAGATTGCCAGAGATCTGCACAGCTAACAAAGGATGGGCACTGGTTTAGCAAGGCAAATAGCATGCTCCAATATGGTAAATTTAAATAAATGTGACATTGATTTCTCCTGTAGCTCTGTTCTGTAATTAAATCTATATCCAAAGGCTCTTTTTTTTCACTCAGACAAATTCTCACTGCAGCCGAACAAATCTACCCGGTGAATGACCAGGGAAACTTGAGCAGCAGCCCAAAAATTTAACCCTACTTGCTTTATTTCTAATCACTCTTTAAGAGGAATAATTAAAGCCACTTGACATGCAAGGTGCTGTATATCTGTATATCAACGAGATGAATTAAGCCTACAACACAGCATTCAGAGCCTGAAAGTTACAGTGTCACAGCATGTGAGGCCACTGCAGCCAACTGCCGTGCCCAAATCTTCCTGTCTTCTCCCTTTGTTTCCCATCCTCCCCACCCATGCACCCACTGACCCCTCAGTGCTCTTCCCCACCTGCCCTCTCCACCCCCTCCCCTGCCTACCTACACACAGTCACACATTTCCTCCACCACTGAGAATGGGATTGTTGCCTTTATTTATTTGGTTCCCTTTTTCCTAAGTGCTGGAGATGACTGCATGGGCTTGCCTTTGTCGCATCATTACTGCTGCCTTTTATAATTACAGGACACTGGTCTCCCTGTGTATTTTCAAATGTAGTTTAAGGACTAATGCTAATACACCTTTTTCTTCTGACAGAGCTAGATTCTTTTCTCCATGCTGCTACACATTTACAATAATCTCTGAAATTTCAACTGTGTATCAGAGCAATCATTAATTAGTAGTGTTATTATACTGTGGTATCAAAGTGTCTTTAAAAAAATGATAAAAATTTAATGTTTAAATCTTTTCCTTTCTTCATAAACATTCAGAGGTCATTTAACACAGTTTAAAAATAATAGAATAGGTCACTTAGAGGCAATATAGTTCGAGAAGCTATCCGCCTATACAGCAAAATGCTAATGCCCTTTGAAATACAAAGGCAAGGGAGTTGTTCTCTTTATTGTCTAATATTTTGTACATTTTCAGACCCAGGTCCAAAAGTGTTTATCTTGCACCTCAAAATCTGATTGCTGTGCTAATGCTATTTAAAACTAAATGGAAGAAAATTATATTCTCCACAAGAATGTGATTGATTCCTTTCTTTAGATAGAAAAAGAAATAATAGTCATTTTTGTTCACACAAAGCCCTGTGTAGAAACCTCTGTGTGTAAATCACCCTGGGTTTCTATAATTTATTAGCTATTGGTTATAGCTGGGATAAATGCATGGGAACACTATTTATGTAATTGTAAGCAATGTCACATTTGGGATTCAGACATCCTGTAGCTTTCTACAAATCATTACTCTTTCTCCAGTTTGCTCTTTTTCCTGCAAACCTTTGATTTTATTCCAAACAGGAGTACAGTTCTCAGTCACAGGAAGAGTCAAATTAATTCTTGGACTGAGCAAAAAAACCTCACAGAACTCACTACACAGCTGTATGAACCCTGTGCACAATGTTTAAAGTAGCATTTGAGGAATTAAACGGGCTGAAATATTCAAGAACTATTCAGGTATTCAGTAATCCATATGATGCCTGGGTCAACATGAACACTCCTTACAGAGGTCCAGTGTGTTTTCTTGACTTTTGACATACAGCAGTCCAAAGGAGATGGCTTAATACTACATGCCATGCGAAGTCTCGGTTTTTCTCATATGCTCTCTTGTGATCTTCCCTACCATGCTCATAGTATGCACTACATAACACAGGACAATAGAATCAACTAACTGATTCACAACTACAGAGGACTTCAACTGAAAATTTTAATAATTGTGTGTAATGTTCAGACGTCAACCTCCCAGATGAGGTAGGAAAGCAGTTGAGTATAAAGTTCTCATCCTATTATGCCCTTTCAATCATATTGATTATTATGCATCTAGAAATCCACACAGTAATTTGCAAGATTTCTTTTCAGAGAACTGTTCAAATAAATCTTAGAGGAATACTTTAGGTTTTAGCACATTATAGAAAACTGAAGCCATATTTGCTGTGCATGAAATAGGGGTCCAGAACAGTTTTACTTGCATATGCACGTACAACAAATATATGTTCATATAGCTTATATGTAGACAGCTAGTTGAACATCCACTTAAAGTTTACAAGCTGCAGTTACAGAAATCCTGCATTGAAATTTTGAAATTAGGTACTTAATTGAATACTCAAAGCCTTGACTTTCTGTTTGCAAACCTGATCTTTATCGGATTTTCCCTCAGTAACAGATTCCTGAAGCATCCTAGCCACTCTACTGCAAGTATTTTCTTCCCTTTCTTAAACTTTAACTTCTATCACATCTTCCTTGGGGCAAATATATTGTTTACTCTCTCAAAGCATGTTGCAGCTCACTCTTGATTATTCTATTTGCAAAAGCAAATCTTTCTGTAGATGTCCCAGTTGTCACTAGAAAGGAACAGTTCCTTCATGTGGAAGAAATTAGAGCCTGCACTCATGGGCAGGGTCTGTAAAGTGAAGCACATATGTGAAGAAGCGTTCCGGGCTCCCTCATTTCCTGAACTCATGCAAACACCAGGCATAATGCAAACAATTAATTTTTTTTCAAAGCAACAGGAGAAGTCACTGGTTGAAACGGGACTGTGACATAGACTTTTCCATTTCCTCACCAAAAAGAATCTGACCATGCCTCTCTGGACTCATTACTTTACATATGCATTCAGATTTCAGCCTCCAGAATGAGAATATCAAACTGTCTTACATATTTTTCCAGCTTATGATGTATGCTACAGTCCACTAGGAACAGATTTGAAATAATTATACTTCATTTCAGCTCACGTCAGACAACAAGTTAGCTTATCACATTTTAATGGAGTGGTGCACAGTGGTTCTTTTACTTAATGAGACCACGTTTTGATGAGAGACTCCAGTGGGTTAAGGAATCATAACCATAATGAAATCCAAGGTTTGGGGTTTTGGCTCATTAGGCAACAAGGATAGCTCTTCAGAATACTTGCTTCCAAAAAGAAATAGAGATGCCAAGACTTTATATGCCTCTGGAGAGTTTTTCTATGAACTGTCATTATTGAAGAAATGTACTTGGAGGGAGAGGAGAGTAAAGAGGTATCAAAGAATTCAGCTGTTCCACAATACATTTATACATCAAAAAACGGGGGGGGGAATTAAAAAAAAAAAGTTGTTTTCTCAGTCATGGAAAGAAAAAATAGTTCATTATTCTGTTTTGATAATCTTACACTGTATGAAGAGATGTTTCCATTTCCAGAATAACAGCTATCTTGCATACACTCGAGATGCATATGCCAACTGAGTTTTATGCATTGCTTTCCACCATGTATACAAAAAGTACAAGCACAAGATATGGGAGGTATATATACTGCCAACCCCTAACAGACGAGATGTTTTCCTAGAAGAAATTAGTACTGTGACTGCACAAGGAGCAGACAGCAAGAAAAAGGGGACAAATCAGCAATTTTGCACTATGTGAACCTACAGAAACTACATTTCCAACTCACTGTGAAAATATAATCAAGAAAAAGTTGAACAGTGCTTCTGGGACATTTGATGTATTTTCCTCTCAGTTCTCGCTATTTTAACTTGCATAAACTAGCAAACATTCTGTTAACAGAGGAGGAGGGAAATGTTATGGATTATCTTGCCCAGAGATGGTTCCTCTGGGAAGGTAAGATGAAAAGCTGTACAATTTTGAGGGAGATTGAAGCAAACCAGACAAATGAGGGCAGGAGTTTAACCTCTGGGGCACTTGTATCCATGCTTTTCCCAGGAGCTAAGCCATATGCTTGCAGTACCAAGTAACTGTGCTCACTTATTAAGTAGCACAGAAGAAGAAGAGGAGTTTAAGTACTGCAAAAGAAGCAAAATGCCTCCCATTAGCAGTAAGGAAACATTATGAAATCAGAATTGAGAGCTGGAAGCCCCAGCAACATTTTTATTACAGCAGAATGTTAAAAATTTGAACCCTGGAGTCTGGAAGAGGATCTCTGGGAGCTCTGTTCCTCCTTACATGTGTGTGCCATGGACTGCACAAAATCTCACAGAAAAGAATATGATAATGCCTTCAATTTCTGAACGACTGAAAACAAAATGCAATAGATGTAATCAAAGTATTCATTTCAAAGGTTAACATGCAGACTGTACTAGTCCTCCCAGGTGTAATCATTCAGCAGAAATTATGATTAAAAGTCATAATACATACTTTTTTTTCCAAATCCCACACTTGACTTTGATCAGAGTATCAGATTACAAGGCATGCATAATCAACAATATTGTAATTAAATTGCAGCAAAGACTGCTGACCTTTTGGTGCAATCTTTCAGGTGAAACTCATAGTACATAAACATGCTTTAATCTATGTGAAACATCATGCACAAAGAAAAGTAACTTTTTGACATCAACATAATTAGCTGTGGCATATTGACTCTACATGTCAGCCCTTGGCTATGAGCTAACTTGTGTGAGATCTTGACATAATCATGTTAAGTGCTGCCAGTCTGCGTAGCTGCCATGGATTAAACAAGAAAAATGGTATCAACAATGTAGGCGTATGTTCTCTACCGCATGTTAATGAAGCCATTTGCACTAAAATTGTTGACATTTAGAATTTGTTTTGTTTTAATTATGAAAACAATCAATATTATAGAATCTTTGCATTATTTTTTTTTAATAGGCCATTAATTGACCTATGGATTATTATGGAAAGTGAGAGGAATATTCTTCCTGAATATATTTTTGCTTTTTCAAGGTCTTCTGTTTCCCTTCTAGAATGCCGTGATCTACTGACAGAATAATGTTGCCTTTTTACCATATGAATAAATAACCATAATAGCTACAGCATAATTTACAGATTATTTCAGTTCTCCTTGAACCAAGGTCTGAAAGCTGCTAAAGCCAACTGATAAAAGAAACTTGTCATCAAATGAAATTTGGATTTATATCCACGGAAAACACTGGATTTCATTTCTCTCAACTTTATCTGGAAGTTGCATACTTCCAGCAGGGACCTCTGAAGACTTTTCAACTTGTCCTGTCTCCCACCTTTTAATTTGCATACTTGATATCCAGAAATCACCTTCTGAGATCTTAGAGCAGTGCCATTTCTCCTAGCAATGAGAGATAACAGGATGTACTTTGCACGTTCCTTAAGCTTGATAGCACTAAAATACCATATCTTGGCATCAGTAGAAACTTTATTGCAAATGCAACACTGCAGGGTTTAATACATGCAAGGTTATAAATATCCAATTTTGACTTATTGTATTATTCTAGATAACACAGTATTAATGCTTATTTCAGCATATGTCTTGGAGCTTTGATGATATAGGGCAAGGAAGTAAATTTTACCACATGTATAAAATAAACATCAGATCACAGTTTAAGGCACTAAGACACAGTTTCAGAATTCTCTATTTATAACATACAGAGTAAAGTTTGACTGCTGAATATAATGATGTCATAATCACAAGCTACAACCTCAGCATCACCAACATCAACATAAAAAAAATCAGCATTATCCTTTATTGTAATAAAATACACTTAAAATGCTAATCAGTTACAAAATTATGGAGGGTTTGAAATTGGCCAGTTCCAGAATTTTAAATATGTCCACAACCCAGTGCATTGCAGGGTGACTGGTTTTGAATGCCTAGATTTGAACCCATTCTAGGGTCCTGAAACAAGTGTCAACTTGGAGATGAATTATTTTTCATTCTGTTTATGATCTCATTAAAGTAAAACAGTGGTTTTGCCAATATTTAAGTACAGAAGAATAGAAAATCCCATAAGAACTTCTGCTTTCTTAGTGCTTCCACCGTTTTATGATTCTGAATTCCTTGAAGTGGGTGGATGCTGCTGATCCAAACTCAACTCTAACCCTGATACTGATTGAACGTTCACTGTTCCAGTTACAGACCTCATCTGGAGCTGGATCTGTTACAGTGATTGTGAGTGATTCAGAATCCTGCTTTCTATGGACTTAAACACTGTCTTTAGAAAGTGCTTTTATTATTATATTACTTTTCTTCCTTTAAAAATAGATCTGAAAGTCAGTTAAATATTTCAACACAACATCCTTTTAAAAAGTATTGGAGCACCCTAATAACCTGGATTTGTTCAGGACCAGGTGAAAGAGGGGGGAATTGCATAGCTCCTTAACACAGAATGTTGATGGGGTACCTGCTAAACCTGTGGGGTGCCTGTGATCTTCACAGATAAAGTAATATTCATTTGCCTAGAAACAGGTATTTACTGCCTGTTAATTAAAAGCTGAATTAGCCCCTAAGCACTGTTCCAGTAACACAGGGTGGGATTCAAAACTGAATTAAAATGCATGTTTTTAGATATCTACATGCAAACCAGGTGTCCAGTCTCCTGTTGTAGTCCATGGAAAGCTAGTGAAAGTAGGCTGTGGAGACCAGGTGTCTTCTTGCTAACCAGCTCAATGCATCTTTAGGGTCCAGTAACTATATTTACTGCAGGCTTAATTCAGTTGCCTAAAATTGGTGCTTTTGACTACCCAGATGCACAAATATAGTAAATGTGCCATAAGACACATGGGAAATCCAGGTCCTTCTAGACCAACAGTTTGCAGCAGGGAAGTCAGAGTTTCAAATGGCACTAGATAATTCTGTTTAAGCAACTGAATCAAGCTCTGTTGATTATACTGGGAACAGACTCCCAGCTAACTGCAGACACTTACTTTTAGGTATCAGATCTGGAACTAAATCCAAAAATGGTGTCCAGTGGCAAATTCCTCTTTTAGGGCATGGTTTTCCTGTAACTCTTGATAGTTTAAATGAGAAGGAGCACAAAGTGTAAATTAAACTATTTTGATGTACAGCTGAGAGGTGAATAATCTGTTTGTCGTCTTTTTCTATTTCAGTCCGGGGAAAGCATAGATTTTATAATTTTGCAAATGATAAGCTTAATCTTGCCACTCTGAGCACCAAATCAACCCAAATTCCAGATTAAAACTTGAACATCAAAGAGGTACTTCCACTACTCTTCCTTCTTCCACACACTGTATCTTGCTCTGCCATTTAGGTCATTATCTGCACAGTCCATGTACACTGAACCAAGTTTCTGCATTAAAATGTTTCTGTTCTGCTTCTTCTACTATGCTTATTCCTTGGGACGAATGAGCCTTTCAGAAGGAGCTCTTGATGTGCCTTCCTATTTTGGATTTTTTTATAAAAAGCACTTCACAGCGATCTTCACAGTACCAATATTTAGTGAAATAGATTTATATTACTTTTTGCATTACTGCACAGCTTACTGGTTCTGGGAACTAAATTTAACATCTCCAACTATCTCAATCATTTCACACATCACTTCAGTATCCCTTTCTCTCATCATGAACACTAGACATATGATCCCACCTACTGGGATCATAATACATCTTGGACATAAAGAACAGGTATTCCTTCTGCTGCATAGAGATAATCTAATATTCAACTCCACTATGAAAATGTTTCTTCATATTCTATGCACAGATGTCAAATTTAAAAACACACAGGTATAAATAAATATTAATTGTCAATTTTCTCCGAGAATCTGTGTTTGTTTCTGACTATGCTTAATACAGCAACAGCTTTAGATTCTCTGATGGGACATGTATGTAATCCCTTGCTCTTCCTTTTCCATAACTTCAAGAAGCCCTAGATAACGCAAATAGCTGGCATCAAACAGATATAGGTGTCAAAACAAGGCTAGACAATCAACTCATTTTTACTGGCACCATACAGAGATGAGCTAGGGTATCCTGAGATAATAGAAGCCAACGGGGAAACACTGGTGAAATACCTTAAAGGAATTAAGGGGAGTAACTCTAAGAAGTTGACACAACCAACAGCCCAGCTGAAGCATCTTTACAACACATGCAGCATGGACAACAAACAGGAGTTGGAAGCCATCGTGCTGCTAGAAAGGTACAACCTGGTTGTCATCGCTGAAACTTGGCGGGATGAATCCCATGACTTGAGCGCGGTTGTCAATGGTGACAGGTCATTCAGTGAGGAATGAGGGGCAAAGGGTTCATGTCAAGAAATGGATAGAGTGTGAAGAGCTGTCCCTGAAGAATAGTCATGAACAGGTCAAAAGTTTATGGGTAAGAATTAGAAACCAAAGCATCAAAGGGAACCCTGTGGTTGGTATCTACTACAGGCTGCCTAATCAAGAGAGCCTGTTGACAAAAGTCTTCTCACTCCAGCTACAGGAGGCTTTGCACCTTCAGGCTCTCATGCTGCTGGGGGACTTGAACCACCCCAACATCGGCTGGACAAGTAGCACAGCAAGCTATAGGCAATCCAGGAAACTCAAGGAATGCATGAAGGATAACTTCTTAAAGCAGCTGATAGACAGCCCTGCAAAAGGAGATGTGATACTGGACCTTATGGTGACCAGTGCAAGTAAGCTAATCAGTGACATCAAGATTGGAGACAGCCTGGGTTGCAGTGATTATGCACTGGTGGAGTTCACAGTGCTAGGGGGCACAAGTCAAACAAGGAGCATAGTCAGGACTCTGAATTTTAGAAAAGCAAATTTCCAACTTTTCAAGGAGTTAGTCAGTAGGAAACCCTGAAAAATGACCCTCAGGGATCAGGGAGCAAAACAGAGCTGGCAGATCTTTAAGGATGCTTTCCATAGGACACTCTCGAACCCCAGGTATAAGAAATAAGGCAAGGAAAGACTAGCGTGACTTGCTGGTCAAACTAAACAACAAGTGGAAGCAGGGACAGGTATCCTGGGAAGAGTATAGGGACACTGTCCAGTTGTGTAAGGCTGAGGTCAGGAAGGCCGAAGTGCAGCTAGAGATGAACTTGGCAAGGGATGCAAAAAGTAACAACATTCCAGACCAGTATGTGCTTCATATATGGTATTCCAGACTAGCTTTTATTCCCTACCAGATGATTTTCATACCTGACTTCAAAACTCTTTTCATCAATTGTTGAATCTTTTCTCCCTACCATTGCTTAAGCTCTTTGTTTCTTCTTTTTACAAAGCTTACATGTCATGTCCTAATTATTTTTCACCTGTGTTTTGTTACCTTCCAGTCATCTTTAATTTCTGCTCCCTCTATTCAAACAAAGAAACCTACAACACTAAACTTGACTTCCTAGAAATCTCATATGCACTCTGGGCACCAGTTAGACTTGCTCCTGAATACTCAATGAGAATTTTTACCCAGATAGTAGTTGTTTAGAAACTTAGAGAAGTTTTAAACATTCTTTCCCAGCCACAGCTTGCCAGTACAGGCAGGTGGGTTTGTGTCTGAGGCTCAGTCTTGGACCCACTGATTTCATTAAGATCACAGTTTTTCCCCACAGCCCAGTATTTGATGCTTAATCAAAGACATCATTTAAAGACAGATGTATGCACCAAAATATATTTATTTAAGATTTTTTTGTGATCACCATTATATGTAAATTCCACTAATAACTGGCACCCTGCACATAGTTATTCTATCAAACTGATTATCCATATAGTAAACATTTTTAAAAATCAGATTTTTCTCAAAGTGCATTTATATATGTACACTTTATGATGTTTATAATAATGTAGGCTCTACCATAACCTGAATCAGATTTGCCAAAATTACTTGCCTTTTATGCCTTTTCATCCTGACTTCTTCAATGTATAGTGTTTCATTTCAACTCAAGTATGCAAGCTATATGTTGTGATATTACAGCTCAGCTTATTTCTGGTATACCTCCAAATGCTTATCAGAAATGCAGTTAAGCAGCATGTATGGCCACATCTTTATCTATTGATTCAGTAATTCACTGAAGAACCTAGGCAAACATGTCATGTTGTTCTTTTTATATTCATTTCTAACCACCTCTGTTAGACTGTGAATTCTTCCAAAAAATTCAGCCTGCTTTCAACATACCTGCTACACTCTTTTGGAGGCTTACAATTAAATCCTGCATAGCAACTGCTCCCTATATACTCACTCACTGTCAGGAGGTTAACTGGTAGATCTGCATTCACCACGTTTTTTCCAAGTCCCTAAAGCCCTCATTCCCTCTGCAATGATAAACGAAGACCTTAAGAGCACCACTCGAAGTACAGATGACCCTCACTTCCATCTCTGCATGAGCTTTCTGTTGACTACTCCCTAACCACTAAATGCAGCAAAGCCACATACATTTTGCTGTTATTCAGGCACCGTATTCCTGCTGAGGAGATGGAAATGCCTGGGTCTTCTTTATAATAGTTATTGTCAGAGCAAAGCCCATTGGACAAAGCACAATAATTTCACGTTATAAAGGATAAACACTACTATTCATGTAGAGGAAGGAAACACAGCTAAACATCCACAGTATTCAAAATTCATAGCAAACCTTGTACCCAAAAATTGTATCAAGTCTGAAATTTCTAATAACTAACCCTGGTTTTATGAGGATTTCAGTCATCCATCACAACCTTCAGAAAATCAGAATTTACCTATACTTAGTTTTAGATATGAAGGAAAAGAGGATTTAATTTTAACAAGCTTTAAAGAAAAACTTATAAAGCCAAAAATAGTTTCCAGTAATAATATGCTGAAACTTCAAAACACTTTATGCTAAATCCTTAAAATACCAGATGGCAAGTTTTACTATTTTAGTTACATAAAGAGTATATATTTGATGAGAGTGCTGTGGTCTTCACAAGCATATAATTTCATAAGTCAGTTTCAAACTTACCATGAAATGTCACAACAGAAAAGCACCTCATTGTAAACATGAAATTTGTTTCCTACTTTATGCATAAATCACTATTTCTAGAGAGAGAACTTTATAGGATCTCCAGTACTTGATGTTAATTTCCTTCTTTATTCTGATGGACAGTAAAGATACACAGATGCACACGTTCTCATGCTCAGAAAGTATTCTGGTCTCCATTGGTATTTTCAGTTACTTATAAGTCTGCAAATTATTTCTCATTAATGTTTTTTATGTTTCAAATATATTTTCTCTTACCCAGCAAATTGGATTCATCCATTACTGGAAAAGAAATTAGTACGTATCAGTGCAGCATTACAGGTGAAAAAACATACATGTAAAGATATTCAATTGGCCAAGAGTCTTTACGTAATAAAATTTTGGACTAGAGAGCTAGCAAATTTAGTTCCTCAATAACAGTCTTCAAATTGGCTTGTTCCTTCAGTAGATTTCCAGTAGATCTAAGAAAGTAAGTTTTCTCTTCCTACACTGAACAGTTCACTTTTTCTTTATTGAAGAATAAGGGGAAAGTGTGACAAAATCAGTTAGCAATGAAAGTTTTAAAATTGAACATCATTAATTTTGACATGGTCTCTAGACCCATGGACAGTTTTTATAACCACTGAGATGACTCTGAAGGTCACTCCAGGACATGTACAATCTGAACAGCATTTTAATATGTGGTGAGTCCATTTTAAAATTTGAATTATTATTTTCCTTTGAACATGTCTTATGATACCATCTCAAGAAAGGAATTCCAAACTAAACACCATCTACAACGTATCAGTATATTCTATCATAATTTATGGAAACATATTACAAAGATTGAAGGTCTTTGAAGCATATACACAATCTGGCATTTACTACCAGTCTGAAGGATTTTTCAGCCTTAATAATCCTTGATAAACATAATTTCTCTAGAATGCATGAAATGAAATCCCTTTTATACCTATACTTTGTATCCTCCATAGGATTTATATGCATTCTTCTAAAGCAATATCTTGTTTCACACTTGTAAACTAATGTTTAGTCTTCTAAATAATATATGATTAGTACATATTCTGTGAAGAATAAATGCACTGCATGATACTAAAACAATCTTAAAACTTCAATCCTTACACAGTACTCTACTAGAATACCTTGTAATAATCAATAATGCATTTCACACCATCAATGGATAGCATAACAGTGAAAGATGCATGGAAGTCTTTGCTATACCAAATAAATTATGCTTCATAGACAAATATTATTTTCAGAATAGGCTGCTTCACAAACAACTCCTGGGAACTATAAGTTCAGGATCATTTCTATAATATCTATAGATATATATATGCAAAATCTGGGACATAAAGTTCCAAACTGATTTGATACCTAAACAAATTGGAACAAATGCTTTATCAAGGGCATTTTCTTCATCATCAATAAACCTGACATATAGCACACCAGAGAGTTATGCTAACAAAAATATTTTCAAGGATGGTCCTAGCTGCAGGTAATAGAAAACATCTTGATTGTAAATGTTTTTATGCAGTGGTAACAGCAAACTTAAAGCACACTCATGACATTTATACTCTCTATGTATGGTAAATATAACTTTTGCCAAAGTTTCCCTGACTACTAATAGCAAGTATTCTTTATAGCAGAAGTTAACAAAATGCTTGTAGCTGTGCAGGTACTTCAGATGAGAAACATCACTTATCTCAGCTATTCATACTGTATCTAAATCACCATGTCTCCCTCTCTTTAAGAAATAGTAAAACTCTCCCTGTTATAAGTTCCTGTTAAATTTTTTCATCTGTTTCCCACTGCTTCCAGAGGGAAATTATATTTACAACAGAGCAACAATCTAGTGACAGTTTAAAAAAAAAAAAAAAAAAAAATACAAAAGCTGTTTCATGTTGTAAAGGAAGTCTCCATGCCCAGGGACTGTAGACCAAGTCACAAGTTCTACTAATATTTCAGGTCAAAGGGAAATAGCCACCACAAAAGTCTAAGCATCTGCCTACTTTTTTGGCTGTCCTTCCACAGTCTAAAGGAACAGAGACTCTTCACACAATGCGAAGGAAAACTGGACACCTCAGAATACAATGTATAAGAAGAGCATCCTAATCTACAATAGAGGAGACACTGAAGACAAAATTTCAGCAACAGGCTCTTTATGATGAGGTGAATGATGTATGTTTAAGGATGGACAGTAAGCAAATGTCTGAACCTCAGATTCTCATGGTTTGGGTATGTTCCATAGAGTCTAAATGAATCTATAAGAAGGCCCTGTTTTGAAGGAAAGAAGACATATCTGTGGTGTTCAGTCTTCAAAGCTTATCTAACAGAGTCTTTTAAGTAAGACAGGCAAATTAATGCCTTTTCCATTGGCCTCAGCTGGAGGTAGAAGCTTTGTATTTAGTGCTCATTTGGATCAGGGCTCAAACATGTAGGTCCAAAAGCATCTTTAATTGCCTTAGAGACAGAGGTGTCATCTCTCAGATTTAGTGAAAAGCTCAGGGAAGGGAAGGAAGGAAAAGAGAGGATTTTAAAGGCTTTAGACAAGAAAAGTGGCTTGTGAACCCTATCTCTGAATACACAGGGGTATCGATTTTCAAAATTACTGTAAGAGACCAAATAAAGACTGCAATCAAATTCACTGAAATTTCCATTAGAAATGGATAATCTCTATGTTATAAAATTAAGTTTTAAAAGCACAAGATTGGAAGGATAATGAACTTCAAGCATCTGTCTTGTTCAACTACCAGTAAGTTCTCACCAAATTTTCTCAATATTATAGTAATATTGTAAACCACTGAAGAGAAGAAAAAGATATGTAAATAGTACCTTCTAATTATTAAAATAAAGTCAGAGCAAGTACAATAGAATAAAATTACACATGCACTGAAGTAAGGAAGAAAAAGTTACTAACCTGCATATCATTGTTACTGTCAAACCTCGTTGAATTGGAACAAAAAATGGACAAATGACACCCAAAACTCAGCAGATACAAAAGACATAGAAAAGAGATAGTCCCGAGTCACTTGGTACTCATCTGCAGGTGAAAACTGCAGAAATCCAACAAGAAACAGGACACAAAACATATCCTGCTTCACTAAATGCATGTCCATTCAAATGCAACCCCTTTAAAGGACAGGAAAGAAACTGCTAAAAAATTCACTGCTGAAGCACAAGCAATGTAAAAGGTATTTCCTGCTTTTCAAAATATTAGACAATGGAATTGGTTTCAAAATATCAATTTCATTTTCAGTACTTAATGTGATTTATTCTCTTAACAATTCAAGCTGTTAAGATCAGGCCTAAAGGTTGATTTCCTGCTTTTTTTATTTGGTTTATTCTTTGACCATGTTTAGATCTCCAATGCTGATTGAGAAAAAAAGTGAAAAATATTTGGTTAATGTTTTTCATATGGTTTTCTCCTGCACACTTTAAATTACCACACCAAAATGTAATGGTTTTTGCCTAATTTTGTGCTATAAAGTCAGGTGAAGAGTAAGTTATATTTTCCAGCCTGGGGGATATTGCAAGATTTCAAACTTCCTGTTGTGCAGAACTCATAAAAGGAAGCAAAATTTTGCAATCTTTTCCCAAGAAGAAAGTTTTTTCCTATTGTTTTTTCTCACAAATAAATGTTTAAATGCAGACATCAATGAGACTTTAAAGACATTTAATACGCAAAGATAATTTTTTTAAGAAAAAAATATGGTATCAAAGTGAAAAGTCAAAATCCTGTGTTTCAGATGTGTCAAAACAGGACTTGTGAAGATTTTAAAAGGAATAGATTCTATTTATTTTTTTCCATGTAAGATCTTAACAGTATTACTACACACACATCTCAAAAGAAAGGCTTTCCTCTAAATGCTGCTGTCATAAAGCAGGTGCGTCAACATTTTTTTCAGACTGGTCCTAATTCCAAGGCATACTTGTAAAGAGTGACCATTCACCTCCAAAATAATAACCTAACCCTAACCCTTTTCTGCTCAGTAAATGTGTTACTATGTCAAAGGCAGGCTTGTTTTAGGTAAAAGCCAAGTAAGCATTTGTTTATGTCAACAGACTGGCAGAAACAACAAAATCAGCCATTATCTTTCTATCTACTTTGTTGAAGGCAAAGCCCTGGAAATCTAAACTACATGCTGCTGCTGCTGCAAAAGGACAAGGGGCAATACATCAGGCAGTACTTTTCATTGGTGAAGAGGCTCCAACACAACAAAAATTGCTTGTGATAGCAATACTGGTAAACCTAGTTCTCTGTAGCTCAACCTCCATTATTGTCTGGCCCTTTTCTGCCATTCACTTGTTCCTCTCCTTCCAGCAGAACAGTGAGGCAGAGACAGAGCTCCAGTACTGATGAAACCTCAGTTTTGCCTAGGCATCTGAGAACTTTATTCACACTTGTCTGTCATGTCTCTTCCCTGAGGCTCTATGTGATAGCTGGGAACATGGACCTTTGATGGAACAGAGGCAGACTTACTTCAAACCCAAAACACAACATAGATAAAATTTAAGCAACTGAAACCAGGAAAGCAATTGGGGAAAACCCTGTCTAACCCACTTAGGTTTTAGGGAAAAGCCTCTCTGGTAATTATAGATGTATTATTGAGGAAACGCAGATGCATCTTTCTCTTTACTGAGACGGCTGCCTAGATGAGTCACTTCTCATTAACAGTTCAGAAAGATGCACTAATGTATTGAGACCTCAGAGGAGCCTAGACTTCTGGATGTACTCTGACCAAACTTAACTCATTCAAATTGTTTTGAGTTGTGTGAAAAGCCATGACAGTGGCTGGTACTTCTTACAAAGCAGCTGAGTGTTTGAAGCACTTGCCTCAAAAGCAGGAGCTCAGCTTCAACAGAAAGGGCACAGAGTGCTTTCATCTGAAAAGGGGGTGTTGAAGGCACTGCCTAGTATGCAAAATCCACAGAGATAATGCATGTGAGAGCTCTGTAACAGCATAGTAACACTATACTATTTATTAAGTAAGAGGTCAACATCTTGCAGCAGAGATACCTAAGTGCACACAGCAATTTCAGGCTCTGATTCCCAGCTTGATAGAGGAGTGTAGCTTACGACACCTCTCTTTTTTGGCATAACCTATTGAGTAACTTAACTACCCCAGTGATTAGCACATGAGCTTTTTTAAGTCCCAAACTAAGTATCGAACACTCGTCACTTTGTGTGGGGGGAACTGTGGCATTATGAATTCAACTTGCTCAGCAAAGATCAAGTACCAAGGAGTGTAGAAACTAGGGCTTGGATAACAAACTTGTTTTACATGGCTATAGAAAGCTTTTATAGTCCCAGAATTGCTTGGAGCATGTAACCTATATATTTGTCTGTTGCTAGACTGTTGAATGGAGAAAGTGAATTCCCTGAAAAAAGGAAATAGTTGATAAAGGATTTACTTTGCATGTTTGCTTCTTTACTGAAAAATATTATTTGTCTGAGCATATTTATTGTACATTTAATTCCATTTTTGTTTGCATTTCACAGATATTGCCTACCAGCACAGATGTCCTATGTTGAAAAACATGACAATTTTGAAATTAAAGTACTCAGCATATATAATGTCAACAGATGTTTTTGAAATATGTCCCATTTCCAAACTCAGCAGGCTTCTGATACTTTCTCACGCAAAACGTCCAAGGTAGCAGAAGCCTCCTGAGATTAATGGTTTTGGAGTAGCCATCAGCCATTTTGGAGGATGGTTGGTTGGGAATTGCTGTGGTAGTCTCAAAGATGCTCAGAGGAAATCCCTTTGACAACCAGGCTGCCCATGCCAATATCAAACCAGGCTATCAATGCCAATATCATGACTGATTTCAGTTATTTTTTAAAACCACTTTGCCATGATTAGTACCAGAAGGTGTATCAGCTAAAGCCTATTTAATCACTTACACATGTAGGTTTGACTTATTTAGATGATGCATCTTTATGCACGTACTGCAGCGTAGAGCAGTCATAAAATGGATGTAAATGCAAAAAAAAATCTTCCTCTATGCTTAGTCTGTGCCAACTCCAAATGATCTCCCAACCCTTAGTGCTCTGATCTTCCCCATTCCACTGTTCTATTTTCCCTCTTAGAATACCCAGTGTGAAAGTAGATTTTTAGATCCTTAGAGATCAGACATGTAATTATTGGTACTGAAAGCATTCAGAGAATGCACTGAAAAATGCATTCATAAAAAAACCCACTCTGCTAAGGCCTAACTGAGCATTTCTTCTCATTCCTGGATGGGAAAATCTCAGCTGCTCTATCTTCACTACAGTGTTGCCTAAGAGTCACAGCTCCCTTTCTAATCCCTCCACCATCTCAGGGTTGATACCTCTCAGAGGAGGAAGATTACTTCCTCCCTTCTCCTCTCTCCTCACACACATCTCCTGTCAGTTACATTTTGTAAACTGATCCTCTCTGAGGAAAACTAAAGCTTCCTCACCTCCAGACCATTCACATCCAGGTAGCAGCCCCTGGTGCTTGCCACTCCACTATACAGGAGGTGGGTATGGGCTACTGTACTTTCCTGGTTCTGAGTATCATTACAGAGCCAAAAGATAACTTGCACTGATGTGATTTTAAAATGCATTATGTGTGGTCTCTGAAACATGTTTGCAGGGTATGAGATAAATCTGAAAGAAAAGTTGTTAAAACATGTATTTTTATCTATGAAAATGGCAAGCTGGTTTTGGATGTGGAAAATAAAGTCTTAAAAAAAAAAAAAAAAAAAAAAAGGAGAACACAATTCTTTAAAAATGCATTCTTAACCATAAATGTCATTAAGAGATATGCAAATAAGCCATAGTTAGCAGGTAATCTGAACAGATATTACCAGGGAATTCATCACTGTGCTCAACAATAAATAAGTTAGAGTGTCCTGGTGTTGTGCTTTAAATGAGTCAACTTCCTTATGGACTTCTGCCATAATCTCTCCTGCCTTTCCCTCAACGCACACTTCTCCAGATAGTCTATGTGAATGCAGATGAGGTCATAGGAGTGGGGAATTCAAGGACAGACAGATAAGGTACTAATCACATCACCTTCCTGCCTCTTATTGGTATGCTTCAGCCATGCCAGCCCAGAAAGGCAACCTTAACAGGAGCCACAACCTCAAAACCTGAATCAATGTTTAGATTCAGGGAATATGGTTCAGGGCCATCACTTCCTTTATTTTTCATGTTTGGCACATTTCCCAAAGAGAATACAAATTATGTATAGGATTTGCACTTTTCATTTGATTCCTCACTCATGTATATGAACAACAAAAACAGATGCAAACAAAGTAGTACCTACTGTAATTGTCCCTTTCTTTGGGACAGCAAATTATTTTCTATTTTTAAGTAAAGAAAATGCTACAAAAGAATATGCTATCTCTCCCATATGAGTTTAAAAGGGCTTGAAAAATATTCTATGTATAAAATTTGGGATCTGCGATTTCAGAGAGCATCTGGCGAGTCAAAGTACTTACTACAGCTTTTGCAGGGGCAATTTTTTCATCTTACTTTTCACCTTTTTTCTAAAAACAATGACCCACAGATGGTCCAGTAAGCTAGACAGCCTCCAGTGCTTGAGGCAAAGCAAAAACTAATAGTCTTAAGTGGCAATTTTTAGAATAATCTTCCTCCAGATATTTTTTCCCCCGGGTTGGCAAACATGCTGACATCTAAGGGCTTAAGTCTGTGATTATATTTTTGTTTGTTGTTTCCTATTTAATGTATCGTGCATGTTTGCATTGTCTACCTAAATGCCACTGGTTAATTAAGTATTATCTTTAAATGTATTTCCTTTTAACAGTTTTAATTGCAGAGGCTTTCAATTTTAAACCAAAGTCACTTTCTGATTAAATCTTTAGAAAGCAAATAGAAGCTTCACATTTAACTTTTTATTAATATTCACTACCTTGTATGCCTTCATTGTGAATTTCTAAAATTCATTACTTCCTCTCTTTCCTCACATTAAAATTGCTTTATGCTTCTATCTCTTTTTGTAGAGTACTTATTGGCCTCCTCTAATTTATATGTATATGGTTTCAGCTAGAGTGTAGAGTTAATAAAGTGATGGTATTATATATTCCTATTTCTTCCATGTTATTTCTCATTGCTGATTAGTTTTGAGATTTATATTGAGCTGTCCAAAGTAGCCTCCAATACTGTGCTTCCAACTCCATGGTCACTTAATAAATCAGGCTTAATTATATCAATGTCACATCTGTCACCTCAGCTGTTGGACTGTCCAATATGTTACAAGAAGAGTATGTTTTATTCATTGGAGTTTAGAGCCAGATGCCCAAAGTCACCCCTTTTGTGGTCTTTAACCAGTCGATATTGATCTCCTTTGATTTTTCATACAAAATAGCTCAGTTGGGATGCTGGTAATGTAATAAATTTAATAATCTGTGAGATAAAGATGGTATTTCTGTAGGTCTTCCCATGAATTAAGAAACTGTACCTCCTTGGAGATTATAGAATAATTCAGGTGTAGCACTACTCAATCATTTGATGACTTAATCTACTCACTATGAAGAGCCAAAACCAGATTTTTAAGCTTTTTTTTTTTTACCTTTCATTCCTCCTTGTTTCAAGAGTCTCCTTACCACATGGCCAAGAAATCAAGTTCACCTACTTAGCCTTCTCAGCTGTGCACAGAGATATATATAGGTTTTATTTAATTTTGGGGCTCTTTTATTTATTTTTTTTATTGTGACATACCATTAACTTTCCAGGATACTCCTTTGTGAGCAGCACCTCTTCCTCCCCTAGTTCAATTCTAATTTTCCTTATCTCATATGACTGATATCTTTGGCAGATGCCTTTGTCTGACCTGAATACTCTTTAGCACCTGTCAGCCTTCTCCCGCTCCTGCTTTATACAATCTCCCTAAACATTGTCAGTTCTCTGTGGTAGCACTTCAGTCCTGTCAGCCAAAAAGGAAGCATCACTTTCTTGTAGAGACTTTTGTTCTTCAAAACTTTCTACAGTTCTAAGTAGAATTAAATCCCTTCTCTTTACATCAGTTCTCCCACCACAGTTCTAAGAATTTGAATACTTCCCCTGTGCTGCATGTGTTGGTAAACCAGGATACATTTCATGAAACTGCTGCTTAGATATGCATCTTTTTCCTCGTAATTTAATTTTCATTTCTAAAAGACTCATTTCCTTTCCCACATCCAAATATATAGGTAAAAGTACTGACTCTGGACAGAAGAGGCTCCTAGTTCTTCCCAAAACAATATTGACATCTCAGGAAATAACCCATCTTGATACACATTGCACATACCTTCCCAACCATCACCTACTCAATAAGTGACTTAGACCAATAACAGAATTTTGCACTGCCAACTCCATCTCCTGGTGTTACAGGAGTAATAATTTCACCACTTAAACAGGGTCTAGTCTGAATTCCTGAGATCATTGAAAATTTCCACAGAAAACAAATTGCAAAGAATGAGCAAACAAAATGTGCAAATTATCTTTCCAAATTCTTTCTTTTAGGAAGGAACAATTTATTATGACTGATATGGATTGCACATTTTAATTTTTTTTTCATATTTAAATGATTTTGTATTCTTTGAAAACATCACAGAAAAGGAATGGAATTTTAAGTGATTGTGCACAGTTCTCTATTTACATCCATTTTCATGTAATTTTCCCTTGTGGCAGTTTCCCTCAGGCTAAAGCACAGGCAACTAATCATTCCAGGAGCGAAACTTGGGATTAAAAGATCTCTAAATCCATTACAGAAGTACTAATGAAAGTGTTTACTTTCATATCTAGCAATCAAACACAGTTCCTACTCAGACTGTGGTCAGTCTTAGAAGTAAGCCAAGGGCTGACATCAGAATATAAAGCAAATATTCTGCAGAAGCGTTCTGCACATTGAAAGTTCAGAGTAGTCTTCCGTTTCTCCAGTTCCAAGCTCTAGCTAAAGGCTTGCTACTCCAGATTGCATCTCACAGCCTTTCATGTGTATTCACAGTGACTTTTTAGGAATATCTTTAAACAAGCAGTAAAATGGGCAAGAAAAGCTCTTCTGGACTGAAAGACACCATTAAAAATAGACTAAATTGGCTTACTACTCCCAGAGGTTAGGCTGACATTTTAAATTGCAATTTGGAAAAATGAGGGAAGAGACACAATTCACAGCAAAAGGGATCAGTGGGGCTGAATAAGAAAGAAAAAATTGAAGTGAAGGTGGAATAAAAAGGCTGTGAAAGGTGAAATGAACAGATTTCACCTTAACAGTAATCTTTTAATATATAAATCACTGGACTGTTTCTCCTGTAGAGATAATCCCAAGTTCTTTCTTCCTCTGTAAAGGCCATGTAAAGACTCAAGAAAAGCATTTCTTATGCAAGTTCTTCTCTTTACAGGTCATATTTAATTTTTCAGTTTCTGATTCTTTTTCTTTTTTGTCAGATGTAAATAGAAACACACCAGATCTTAGCTGTTATAAACATCATAGGCTGCAGAGAGCACCATCAGTATAATCTAGTTAAAAGAAACTACCCTTGGATATCCCATAGATGCTGTTGTTCTTGCACTGGTTTTTGATACAGGAGCAAAAATAAACTTTCTCCTGTGCATGTTCTGAAAAGCTTGCTCTATTTCTTCATAATTAAGTCCTGATGTTGCAAAACAGAGGACCCTCTGCTGTCCATGAGAACTGAGGGCTTTCAACACCATGAGGGACTGGCATTTTTAATTATCAAAGCTAAAGTCCTTGGCCAACATCAGTCCCTAACTCAAGGCTATTTCCAGCAGTTCTGATGAAGTATTAGCAAGCAGCTCTGGAGTCTTCTACACAGTAGGAAATTTATAAGTAGTTTCATTGTAAATGATTTTCTACAAGTAAAAAGACATCAATAAACACAAAACTCTGATTTTCGATTTTCAGAAATGACCTAATGAACTGAGACAGTGAAGCTAATGTGCCCCAATTATGTCAGGAAGGAGTAGAGGAAGGAAGAAGAAATGAAAAAACAAAGAAAGAACTTGGATTATAAATGGTTCTGATTTCACCCTTCTGAACACCTCATTTTAATTCATAGTGAACTAGTCAGCAGCTGAAAATAGACTGCAATTTTCTAGCCACTGAACTAGAGACTTTTAAAGGTGCTTGGAAAGAGCATGCTTTAAAGGCAGCATGGAAGAGCACCACAGCTAGTGTTCCTTGAGGTAGTGTCCTTGGAGCAGGGAAAAAATACAGTTGTGTCATTACCCTCTTCCAATTTACAGGATGCACTTCTTTTGCAAAGAGACTGCTGTACATGTCAGTCAGTTTGGAAAGTAACTTCAAAGGTGCCACCTCTTCTCTTATCACTTTCCCCAACAGTGCTCATGAGACACACACCCTCATATCCACACAGAGACTCTTGACAAAACGCATCTAGAGTAGTATCTCTCCTTTCTATTCCTCTGGACATTCCTCTCCTGTTTTATGGCTTTAAAGACAAATTATAGAGTGTGTACAGCTTAAAGACATGTTCCTTGACAGAGACAGAATGGGGACCTCTTGACAGATAATGTTACACAGATTATGTTGGATACTGTTGACTTGTGTTTGTCTAACTCTTCTAGTCTCTTCCCAGAGTCTCCTCCCTTCATTTTCAGTCCCTCTCTGTTGTCCTTAGCATGCTCAGTCCACTTCATTATGCCTCACTTCAATGTACCCTTCCCCTACACTTTTGCAGTGCATTTCTCTCATCAACACCTTATTGAGACCTTCCCTAGAAAGTGCCAAAAATTTATCATATCATTTGCCACCTTCCCATTATCTATTAAGGCCCTTGCTTCTGTTGCTGGTTTCTTCTGTTTAGGATACAAATTTAGCAGGGCAGAAATCATTTACTGATTCATAGGAATGCAGTACCTAAAACAAGGATCCTCCTGCTGAGGAATAGTAGTAAGTTTTTCTCCCCATTTCCAAGACCAGAAATAATGGAATGAGGAACTCTATGTGAAGTATTAGAAAACACTTTCTAACACCAGGATAAACTTGTCTCACCTTCAGGTTCTACTATAATAAAAGATGATTACTTCTTCTTATCCCAAAGTATGGACTCATGCCAGCAGAGATATGGTCATTGTGCCTTGCCACCCCATAGGAATACAGGTGGAGGAAAGGCTGTGATCCTTCCCTGGCTCCTGTGTTACCATACTGAACTATGCACAGACAGGCTCTGAGGTAGGAGACCTCATTTTTCACTATTAAAAATGAAGCTGACAATTTGGAGTAGTCGTCTGAAATCAATAGGATGCAATTCAGTAAGGACAAGTGAAAGTGCTACATTTATGTAGAAGTAATCAACTGTACAAGTAGAAGGTGGAAAATGAGTCAGTAGGAAACAGTTTGTGGGGGATCACAAACTGAAAAGAAATAAATGTTCTCACCTCCCTGCAAAAACTATTGCACATGTTATACAGGCAGCATCATGTGTAAGACTCGTCTGTAGATACTCCAGAATTAGCAAGCAGCTAACAAACTGTATGCACCTTTAGGCACTGTGCTTTAAGAGAGATGCGAACTTCTTGCAGCAGTCTAAGGAAAGCAACAAGGTGGATTAGAGGACTGGCAAAAGTGATCTGCAAGTAAAGACTGAACAAAATCATTGTTCAGTCTGGAGAGTGAAACACACTTCAGAGAAAATGTCGTAACAGGCTTCAACGGTATCCTGCTGAGAAATCAGAATCAATTGCTTTCCATGACCATGGGGATTAGAACAAGAAAAAATGGAATGTGGAAACTTTAGATTAGGCATTAGAAAAACTTTCAATATGAGGAGAGCAAAGCATCAGAACAGATTGCCTGGAAAGACTGTAAAATCCATATCATTGGATTTTTAAAGAATAGGTTCCAAACATGTTTTATCAGATTCTGTGACAACAGTTATAATAATAACACCTTATGCTTCTCTTGTGTGTTTTATAACAAAGAACCCCAGGGTGCAGCTCCCCTCTAAGTAAAACATTCAGACAGGGAAAATTTGCACTCCACTTTTTCAAGCAATGAGAACAATGTCTCTAAGTAGTTGAGTCTCCCACTTACTGAGCTGTAGGCAAGCCTTAAGAAAAGGATTGTGGTAGTAATTTGGGGTCTCAACTCCAGGATCCCATCAAGCCATAAATGCTCCATTGAGTATGACTTACCTGATCAACCTACAGATATCTAGACAATAAACATCTGTAACTTAGCTTAGCATAGTGGACTCCCTTTGTCATCAATGAAGAGAAGCAGATATGTTTAGTCACTTAATCACCTGGCTTGCTACGGTATTAAAAAAATTAAGCTATATTTCATAGTCTCCTGGGGTAGGAGTAGATGATCCACCTGTTAGGAATCTCAGCTTTCTGACTGCTCACTTTGTAACCCAAGATTTGAAATAAAGTACTCTGAAGTGACATTTTTGCACATAGAAAAATTTAGTTTTAATTTGTCCACCCTCAGTATTTGGTCAAGTTTATTATGAAGTAAATTCTACATTTAGGAGCAGAAGCAGAAAAAAAATCCCTCCTACACTGATTTTAACATGTTAAGATTATGACTCAGTTGTAAGAAGATAAACTGCCTGGCAAAGGACATATGATAGATGAAGATGGTCATAGGAATATCATCTGTTCAGCTCTCATGTGATTCTGTAATTTGCCACATGGTCCATCCTGCATGTATTAAGTGGAGAGAATGTCTTCAAATGTACTAGAATAAAAGTCAATTCTAGTAACAGCTTTCATATTGCCTTTCCCCCAGAAATCAATTTCCCTTCACACTAGATTTATTTCTCAAATATGAAATCTTTCTCCTGGTCTGCTCCCTAGACTTCTTTTTTTTTCTTACTTCAAAAACATCATCCCTTTAACTTCAGACTGTCTCTCTCTTTTTATTTCCTTTTGCCCTTATTCCTAGCATAAGGTCTCACTGTTAAATGTGTCAAAGGGTTTTAGAGAGACCTGGCTAAAGCTGAGAAGAGTTGGCTTGTTTTGGTGGCAATCTTCCCCTTGGGACAGCAACACAATTCAGGAGCTTTATTAGTTGAGCACACTACTAGAGGTGTTCAGGCTGAGGACAGAGGCCTCTGCCCCTGACCTCCCACAGTACGGGTGAGAGAGGTCAGGCTGCAGCTGCAGGGTGGAAGGCTGCCAGGTCAGCTGCAGGCACCAGGCGCAGCAGGAGACCAAAGGGGTGTTAGTGAGAATTAGCAGTGTTTAATATGAACTCCAAGAAGGGGTCGAGCTGTTGCAGTTTGTTTCTAAATACCTCCTACTGTATGCTGTGTAATAGCAAGTGAACTCCATCAAAGGCGGTCACCCAGCTGATCAGGATCTAGTTGCCTAACAGTCAAGGCTCATTTCCTAATTTGAAGACCATCTTACTTCATAGATTATGAGATTTAGTAGAGGGGGAGGTGTTTATTTTTTATTACCATTAACCCAAACTGGAATGGAGTTAGGAAGAACAGGGGGAAGCACATCCAGGATATGCAACATGGAATGTCTGAATTAGGATTCTGCTGACAGTGTCTTCTGAAAACACCAGCACAATCACAGTACTTGTTTGGCTTTGTTTTAGTTCTGTAGTTGAAGAATTGATGGTTACTGGTCCCTCTGGCCATTTTCTGTCATCTCCTTCAAAAAAAAGCCAACCATCTTGGCCACCCTGAGGGCTAGTTTGGCAAGCTGTGGAGTTCCAGATTATACTTCTTGAGCACTGGCATTTGTATCTGTGACCAGCCCTTTCTCTAGCCTCTGCCCTGGCTTTGTTCCCAGCAGTGCAACAGCCCTCAGGCTAGTTCAGGGCCAGTCTGCTGGTGGACTCCCTTCACATCCTGGTAGCTGCTTTCCTTTCAGCCAACCTTGATAAGATAAAATATGCTTCATAGTAGCTGATATATTTGCAAACAAACCCAATGGGTTGCATCTCATACTCAAGGTAAGCACAGGCTTAATGCTCTTCTAAACACACCTGGAAGCTGTTGTCTACCACGATGCGGCTGGAAGATGTACATATTTTTATTTGTGCTACTGAGACTTTCCTTCAGAAAGGCAGAGTTTTTATACCTTCCTTGCCTTCTGATCCAGTTTCAACAAAAGATTTCTGGTATACAGTCACACAATTGAAAGTAATAAAATTAAGATTTTAGCAAGTTATCACCCATCTCCAGATGCATAGCAACTAATAGATTATGTCAGTACCCTAAGCCTAGGTGAAAGAAAGTAACATACCTAGTCTAAACCTCTATCATGTGAATGCAGACCAAAATCACAACCTCCCATTGTTGTAAACCACTAGAAACCTCTCTAAATTCAGATTTTGCACCTGAAATAGGAGATAGAAACTGAAAGGACATAAATTAATATGAATAAGAACTTGGTAGACAAAGATCATAAAAGACCAAAAAATCTTGCAAAGGACTAAATTCTACATCATATAGGCAGCCTATGGATTGTAGAAAATAAATGCTCAAAGCAGGCAACAAGCGCCTCCTAGATCACAAAGCTAAGTACTGTCTGAGAACGAAGATTTCCAATTCATTAGAGTTATTATGTTTTTATACCCAAATTCTAAGTCTCAAACATGCATCAAGAAACATGGTAGAACTTTCAATGAGTAAAAGAGCTAGTACAAACAGACTCTATTTCATCTGTATGTAACATTTAGCATGTAAATACAGAGTTAATGTTCTTTGAGTTATGTTCAAGCTGCAAAGTGCATGCAGAGCCCTCTGAGAACTCCTATTTACCTGCAGACTTTCTCTGCACAATGGGAAATCGTGACAGATATCAGACTGGTAGAGGCTGCTCCCCCATCTCCTGTGGCAGTTCCTGGTTCCCCCCATCCAAATTTTTTACCAGAATGCAACATAATAGTCAAGAAACAGAGAATGGGAAAGTAGATGAACAATGACAGACCAAGGCAGCCATTTATCTATCCCCTGACTCTGTGAAGTTTTGATGTGCATTACTTCCCACCAGATTTAATTTCTCAGTCAGGAATTGTAATTATGTGCTCAATACTCCTTGCTGGATAGACACTGGTCAGATAATGTGAAGGTTCATTCTCCCAGTGTCATGATCCTGTTGATCAAACACATCAGGTCTCAGTGGCCCACAAGACAGCGTGCCAGTGACTAGTCTGATAAGCCGTTCATCAAATCGAGTATAAATACCATTTGGGTTGTTTGATCCCTTCTGGGACACCCAGGCTAGAACAAACTATGCTTTAGTGTCATGGTAGCATTGTCTGCAGCTCATAATCACAGAACTCAGATACAAATGAATGAAGACTTACAGTGCAAACCTGTTGGGTAAATAAAGGTAACAAATGTTCAGCATTTACTGTGCAATACGAGAGCCTTTTGTACTTTACTTACCAAACTAGAATATACTTGGGCAAGTACAGTTAGTTTGGTTTCATTCCAGAAGTTGAAAAGGTGTTACGGATAACCAGCTGCCTGATAGTCCTTCCATTAGTAGGAAAACAGGAGTCTTCACTATGCCCTCTCCTGCATTCCCTGGGCAGTGTGCATAGTAAGTAAAAAGATGGTTGAAAGAACATGGCTGCATTTTGTCAAGCTCTGGTTCATCTAATGTTCTCTCGAGACATTTCAGCTTCGGGCTATTCTAGCTGAATTTCTGGCATCAGAAAGATCAGAGATAGCTCCCCAACCCTCTCTTAGGCCTTTACCAAGCAGAGTGAGTTCAGATGAATCCACTAGCCCCATCTGTAATTAAGATTTTTTTTAAATCTTTTCTTTATGTAATGCATCATTTACATTTTATATGAAGTGTTGCTACACTATGCAGTCCAAATGAAGTCAGAAGCATTGCATCAATTTCAACAGGTGGATTTAGCTCATATGAGTTAAAAAGCATAGTTAAAAAAGAAGGACCCTAATGAGGTAGTAGAGGTACCACATCCCATCATGTCTTTCAGAAACTGATCAAAACACACCTTAATATTAATTAAGGTCTTTATTCAGCTCCTCCAACTGTCCAGATGCTCCAGACTCCACTTCTGTGATGGCTAGATGACTTCTAGCCTGAATTTAGTCATGGGCAATTGCACAGCAGTCATTCTTACGGCAGCATTGCTGTTTAGCCGAAGAAACTATCTCCTGCTTCCTTTGTATTTACTCCAAGTGTATTTATACAGAGCAGACATAATCCATTTCTGCTAGGTTTAACAAGTCATATTTTAGTCTCCTCTCCAAAAAAGGCTGGCATTTCTCAGAGTCATTTATTTCTTCCTTGAACATGAATTATTAGAATTGCACATAATTTTCTAAATAAAGTACCAGTAGTATCACTTCCCATCTCACTGAAAGTAACTCACCTCAGGAAACATTTGACCTTTTTCATGGCTAAATCATATTGGCAGATGGTGGTTAATCTGTGATCATTTGATTTGACCAAGCTTCCTTTTCCTCAGCAATTTCCAAAATATGATTTCTCCAGCTTAGAAAATAAATTCTTGTTATTAGTTCCTAAATTCAGTGACTGAGTTCTAAAACTGTTCCCTACCCTGACTCTTTGTTTTTCAAATGAAAAGTCAAGCTCATCTGTGGTATAAGAGCTTTCCAGAAAGCCCTGCATGGATTGGACTTGCACTCCATACTTGGGATGGACTACCAATATGTATCAGGAAATTTACTCCATTTTTTATTCACACCAGTTCAATATTAAAAAGCCATTTTTCTTACTAGTGTGGACACACCTTTACAAAATACACCACAGAAATACACCAAAGAAAAATTAAAGCAACAAAAACAATATACTAGTTGATTTACTTCCAACTGTAGTGACTCTGTCATTTCTTATTAAATACACAGCCAAGTTTCATAGTCTCAACAGATATTTTTTCAAGTAATTTTGTCTTTTATCTTCAAGACAAGATATAAAGCATCACATAGAGGGGGAAACTGAGAGGAAGCCACGATGAGACTTTGCACCACCAGGTAACAGTGCTGGCTGCAGAAATCACAGCAGTAATCCTTGCTCTGAGGAATGCAATAATAGACCAGCATTAGCTTACCATAAATATCACCTAGAGTCATAAGACCCTGTACCAAAACTTGGGCGCTGGAGTTTTCTTCTGTCTTGTTTATTTA
>JANHGN010019663.1:18291-33313 GCA_024605025.1 Megaceryle maxima | reverse complement strand
TCACAGTCTGATTTGGTTTCTGGCAGTGCCAGGCCAAATGAATCTCAAGTACTCCATCTGTTGATGTTTCCACTTCAAGAAAATATTTTTGCTCTACAGAAGAATATCTCTTAAAAGTGTTTTACAGATCTCTTCTTGTTCACAGATTCTAGGGGGAAAAAAATTATCAAGGTCAAACGCTTGAATTCTGACGTGACTCACTTCAAAGGTGTATTTGTGTGCCCTTCAAGCACATTAATACTAATTATCTCTCAAACACTTCCCCAAAACTCCTACTGCCTGTTTCAGATGCAAATCTAATTAACGAGCTGGCTTTGAGAAGCACACATGGACAGCATAACTCACTGAGTTGTTGAACCTTTTGCCTTCTTCTACATTTATTTATAGGTAGCTCCATCACACTTTGAAAGCGTAGGCAGTTGTGTGAAGCTACATGGTAGCGAGGGCAGCTCTGCTGTAACTAATGAGACTTACCAGGCACCAGGGTTAAGAAAAAGGATTAGCTTCAACTTCTTGCGAATGCATCCAGGGACATACATCATAACACTCGCTGGGCCCTACTTTGTCTGATTTAGAAATGACTAAATCTTGAAAGACCTATCTAAATAATACGTGTTATTTATAATCGTGAACTGGTTAATTTAGTAATAACTGTTTGCTTTCGACACCGGGGACAAAGCGCGGGACACACACACGACACACGAACGCTGAAGAAACCCTGACGCCTGAGTGAAAGCCATTAAAACGTGCTCGCCCCCCTCCAGCCTCCTAAGGAGCCAGGACTCGCACCCCCTTCCTTACGCTTCTGCGTTTAACAGGCGCACTATCAAAAGCCAGCTCCCGAAGATGCTTGCTCCCAGCATCGCCCCCCCTTCCCCGGCTGCCCCCGGGCTGAGCAGGGGGTGGTGGTGCCCGGCGGAGGGTCCGCGGCTGCTCCGCGCCTCTCGGTGGGGCCGGGGCGGGCGCAGCCAGCCCCCCGTGCGGGGGTGTGCGGTGTGTGGTGCGCCGGGGAGCGATGCTGTGTAATTTTATCCACGCTGCACTCTGGGAGTTCACACGAGACTGATACCTTTTGCCTCCTCTGCTTTGTATCAATTGGTCGCAGATCAGGCTATTGTTGCAGGAAGCTGCTTTTATTTCTATGCTCCGTCGATCAACTATTTTCCCCACAGTCTCTTGCCGAAATTCAGTGGGGGTGTGTGTGTGTTTCTCTCTCTCTCCTCTCCTGCCTGCCTGTCTGTCTCTCATGCCGTCTGTCTAGCTGGAAACCCAAGGAGAAGGCTGATCACGGCAGCTCCATCAAATACAAACAGCTGGGACTCTTCGGTGGCCTTTACTGATGTCTATTGATTTAAGTAAATCTGAGACAGATAAAAGGGCTAGATCGAGGCTGATAAAAACTTGCCAATGCTTCCCGGCTCGAAACAGCGTGTGCTCTGCAACTTTGGAGTGCTGCTAGCAAGACGGCTTTAATGGGACCCCTGGTGTCATTCGCTCCAAGCCTCCATCTCCCCAGCAGACTAAGCGCTGCGGCCATCATGCCACAATGGTTATAATTTGGATCTTGTTCCTGAGTCTGTTGCAGGAGCCGTGGTCCCCGGGGCGGGCCGCGGGTGTACCCGAGGCCGCCGGAGCCTCCCCGAGCGACCCCCGGCCGCGCCGGGATGCGGGGGGCCGCGGCGGCGTCTACGAGCACCTCGGGGGAGCGCCCAGGCGCAGAAAACTCTACTGTGCCACTAAGTACCATCTCCAGATCCACCCCAACGGCAAGATCAACGGCACCCTGGAGAAAAATAGCGTCTTCAGTGAGTACCGGGCACACCTTTCCCCACCTCGCTTCCCCCGGGCCGGGGTGTGTGTGAGGCGGGGGGGGGGGGGTCCTCTCGCTCGGACCAATTGCGTCCTGCTCCAGCATAAACGGGCAGGGGACGGCGGCTGCTGGGACGGTGCCGGACGGGGCGGTGGCGAAGCCGCTCCCGCCTCTCTTCCTGCCCAGCGCTGCCTCGGGGGCCGCTGCACGGCGGCTGGGGGCTCCTCGGCGGGGACTGGGGGCACCCCCAGCTGACGGAGCTTTCGTCCCCACCCGTTACTGGGCTCAGCGAGACCTCGCCTCCGCGTTTCGGAAACCGTTCCGCTGGCTCCGCCGGACCTCGCAGCTCCCTTTCCGCACCCTCCGGCTCCCGCTCCATTCCCGGCGGCTGTTGGAGCAGCTCCCTCTGCCCGGGCAGGGGACGGGCTCTGAGGAGTGCGGGGACCCGGCGGTCGGCGGAGTGGCTCAGTTCCCCCGGGGCAGAGTGGGACCCCCAAACACCAGGTTCCCCCCGACGGGGACCGGGAACCTGCCCTGCGCAGCCCGCCCCACGGGCCCTTGCTCCGCCCGAGACTTCCCACGCCAGCCCTGCCCCAGCCCGGCCCGCTGGGCAAGCGGTGGCCTCACACCTCCCCGGGGCCCTCCTCGAAGGGCTATGGGCTGCAGGCTGCTCTCGCCTCTCTCGTCCCGCCCCAGCTTGTCTCCCGCGGGGAGCTTGAGCTTCCACGGGCTAAATCACATCTGTCCCCTTTGACATGTGCCGGGGATCGGCGGTAATTAAGATGAAACGGGATATGTCGGGAGTGAGGGGGCTTGTGCGAGGGCGGCAGAAGGGAGGAGAGCTGGGGCTCAGCGCTGCTGCTGCCCCGGGGGGAGCTCCGGGCGCCCCCGCAGCCAGCCCGGCCCCGGCCGCGGGCACAGCCCGGCCCCCGCCACCCCAGGAAGCGTAAATCCCGGCTGGTGATGGCACACAGAGATAGGGAGACCTCAGGGATCTGTCTGAAGTCCATAAAGGAAAACCACTATTTCCTAGAGGAAAACCCCCTCGCTATCAAAGCCTGGAGGAGGCATCCTTCAGCAGCGAACCGGTGCCTGATTCAAAACAGCTGTACAAAAGCCACTGCAACTCTCCCAGACACGGTCAGGCCAGCAATCCAGATCCGCAAAGGGGACAGGGCCCTGGCTCTGCTTTATCATTGCTGAAAGGCAGCAATGGGTTTACGTCCAAGGCTCACCTCCAAATGCTCATAGAAAGTACAAAGCCATCGGGCCACAACTGGAGACCTGAGAGCAGAGTTTGAGTCAGCCAGCTAGAGAGCCCTGCACGTGCAACACAACATCTACTGAGCCATTTGTACCTCCATCGGTGTCATGGCACGTTTGGCTGGACATAAACATTTTGGCAGATACCATACCGGTCTTGCCTGTGACACTCTTCTTGTGTTTGAGACCCCCATCTTTGATGGCCTGAAAATCTCCTCCCTTTTAATTTGGCTCAGACAGTCATATTGTCCTTGTCTGGAGGGCTACACTGACCTCTTAAATGACAAGTTCCTTTCATGATTATATACATGGCTCTAAAATGTAGCCGACTCACTCTGTTTTACCCTCTGGAGACCTCAGCAAGGGCTTTGTCCTGAAATGGACAGCTTTGTGACTGGTTTCAATAAGTCAAGAGCTCTTGTGTTCCTAAGCATTAAAGAGGATTTAAACTTTTTTATATACATATAGGATTAAGTGAACCTCTAGTTCAGTGTCAGATCCTTTTCATTTTTAAAAGAGTTCAATCTCAATCCGACATCTAGGGATTTATTGTCAAGCTTGTCTCAAACAACTCCTGCATCGTTGTCATTTTATATACTTTCAAATAAACATCTTATCTCATTCACATGATTGCACTATGATCTTGGTGTGATCTTGTGCCATAGCTGTGAAATCACACTCTGCAGGTAAGCAGTCCTTCAAATGTACCTCAAAAACTTACATGTGATGGGGAGCAGCGACATATCTCATCATTGTTTCTGTTTCTAGGTATTCTTGAAATAACTGCTGTTGATGTTGGAATCGTTGCCATCAAAGGCTTGTTCTCTGGCAGATACCTGGCCATGAACAAAAGGGGCAGACTCTATGCATCGGTAAGTTTTACTTAAGATGGGCATATCCCTGACATTTCTTATGGGGACAACAGGTCCAGCGGGGAGCACTCACATTTTACAAATAAACATTTAGAGAGAAAAGAGTAATGTTATAACAGATTTCTGTCTGGAGTTATTACAGGCAACCAATCATTGTATTTTTAGAAGTGGAAAGAAACTGTGTTTTTACTTTCTTATCACCCGTACAAAGGCAGAAGAATGTATTTGGCAAAGGTATTTCACATGGCCAAAGTTCTAGGCAATTGGGTGCACTGGTAAAGACTCAGGAGACATTTTTTTTGCAGTGCAGAGTGTCTATCTCTATTCAAAGTTATCTGTATATTTGATCTGTATCTGGGACACTGGCAGAGGATATATATGTCAGATGAGGAGTATCCAGAAGTAATTGAGCATCTTTATAGCAGGAAAGCAGCCTCCTGATGGGAGTCTCTTTGCACAGAGCATTTGCTTGCTCAGAGGAAGAATTTACAGGTACTAAAAGGCAAGGAAAGGAAGTGTGAGAAGGTGCAAGATAAGAGCAACAATAAACACCATATTCCACTCCTTTCACCTCATTTTTTGTCCTGATCTTTAAGGTAAAATCTGGGCTCCACTGATATTAGTGGGAGTCTTGCTTTTTTAGCCCAGACAATATTTCCTCTCAGTGAATAAAATACTTCAGCTTAGACTTCTTCACATTCAGGGACACGCTGAGGTCTGTACACTATACACATTATCTACCTACTTGAATTTCTTCCATTGTCTTTGATTACATCCCTAGCAATCTTGTGATCTCTTACTGCATAACAGCCATACTGAGCAGTTTCTTCAGGAATCCTGTGGTATGGAAACAGATTTGAAGAGGGTAAAGAAAGGCTATGTGAAATTTGCTTCCTCCAAGGAGTCATTATACATAATTCTGTTGATTTGAACAGCACAATTGTGTCCTCGAGGAATGCGAGCTTTTTTTCCATGGGAATGCAACTTAGGTGACACAATCAACTCAGTTGTCTCCCTGGTTTAATGTATTTTACTCCACCTTTTCAAGAGTGCTCTGATAGTGTTTACGACCCAGCTTCTGTAATGTCTCATGTGATACACACTGATTAAAGGGCCTGTGTGCAAAGATGATGGTTCTGTGCTGGTGCAGAGCAGCAGATCACAGTTTTGGCAGAGGAAAGTGCAGCTGAAGTGGAATGAGGACATTTCTAGCCCTGCTAAGGCTGGCCACTTCTACACTTCTGGTTAATATTTTAATTTAAATGGGCATCTTTTTCAATGGAGCTCCTCCATCAGCTCAGAACCAGTGTATGCCCCACAGAAATTAATGGGAAGAATGAATTTCCAAGTTCTTTCTCATCTTCCTCTTTCTTGTTCAAAATAGGTCTATTTTTTCCCTCCAGATTAATTAAACTGAATTAAAGTAAAACAGAACAAGTTATGAACAAATAGCTCCTCTTCTAGAGAGAAGCCTAGAGCAGGAGACCCCAGAGAGTCTTTTTTTCCTGGACATCTCTTTCTAGTGTGAGTAGCATCAGCCCATCCTAGAGTTTGTTCAGCTGTCACGTGCCAAGGAATATCAGCCATGAAAGGTTTCTGTACAACTAGAAAAGATAACTTTTGCTGTTCCAGCTCAGTTTCAGAGAGGCTGTTTCAGACTTTTGCTTCAGAGCTGGAGAGACAGTCCAGGAAAAGCTGTTCCACTTCCAGCTCTTTTTACAGAAGCAGCAAGGGATGAGAGCTCAGCTCAGAGAAACCACCCGGCTTTGCTTGCCTAGAAAAATCTGTCCAACTACTTTACTGATGTTACTGTTCCAGGAACCTGTGCAAGGCCCCTGTTTCAAACAAGACTGACTTCTTTGGGATAATTATACAGGGAACATTTTATGAAATATTATGGGAATAACTCTGTTATCCCTTGGTTCACCGATTTCCCCGTGTCAATAAAATGAGTTTGTTGAGTCTGCAGAATTCCTTTGTGTCCTTAGCAGATTGGGATAATCCTCTGGGTTTATCCTCGGTGATAAACCCTCTACAACCAGAACTGAGTCAGACAGCAGGACAAATCTACTTACATATGGTAGCTGCATGGGCTCCAGCACCACAGCATATGAAAACCTTGTCTTTGCAAAGAAGGGCACTTCCGTTTTACAGCTGTGAAGCTGAGACATGTGGAGTCTTTTAAAATCTTGTTAAATGCCTATCAGCATTTCTGGTGAGTGAACAGCATTAAGGACATGTTGTTAATGGAGCCTATGGCTTTTCTGGCCCCAGCCTAGCTACCTGTGGCCCTTCCATGTCCTCCAGAGAGGTGATGTGAAATAAAAAACCTCCGTGAAGACCATAGTAGCAGTTCCCCTCTGCCTTACACATGTTAGATACTGAAGTCTTAATCAGCCAGGTACAGCAACGATGATTTTGTAGTTAAGAAAAGATGTACAGTGTGGGAGGTCTTTTATTTGCACTCTTTCTATTGCTCCCCGGGAGGAGGGAGGAGTTCCTTGTGGCTGGCTTTTGCAGTTTTCTCTCAGCTGAGGGCCAGATGAAAAGGAGCAGATTTTGACAGCTCATGTAAAATGTGAGCACCCAGAATGGGTGTGTATTCTCCCTTCCAGTTTTTGACAAAGGAGCAGCCTAACATTTTGGAGACTGTTTTGGGCAGGGTGTACTTTCATTTTGTTGTGCTGATGTAAACAAAGAAGCTTCGTAACGATACAGTTTACTGCTCAAATATCCATAACAAACTGGATGTAATAGACTGCAAGTGTAATATACCATTTAAAGAGCCACATTTTACATTAAGCTGTAGGATTTTACCTTTTTAATAGATGTCAAAAGTTGATAGGCAGCAATTGAATCATCCATCCAGTTCACAGGCATATTTACATCTGTTATGACAAAAAAAAAGAAAAAAAAGAGAAATGTATAGCAAAACAATCAGCAGAGCTTTTCATTCCTATCCATGTGCTTTTTTGTTTGCTTGCTTTCAGATTGTTTTTTTGCAATCTTTCTGTCTCTTTTCCACAGACCACTCACACTGTTGACAGGGAGCACCCTGTTGTACAGCAGTTCAGGCTCAGCTCTTCTCTTTTACTCACCTTTTGTAGCACTAGTTTGAGTTTTTCTTAGCACACACGTTGCTGCCCTTATCCTAAAACTGAGTAGAGTCTTGCTTAAGACTTTACTCCAGTCTGATTGTGGTAGAAGAGAGCTATTAGCCATGTAGTCTTTCTTAAACTTTGTCATGTTTGCTTTAACAGGAAAATTATAACGCAGAGTGTGAGTTTGTGGAGAGGATCCATGAACTGGGTTATAACACCTATGCGTCCCGTCTCTACCGGACTGTACCCAACAGAGCCGGCACCAAGCGCAAAGCCAGTGCAGAAAGACTCTGGTATGTCTCAATCAATGGGAAAGGACGACCCAGAAGAGGCTTTAAAACTCGCAGGACACAGAAATCATCTCTCTTTCTTCCCAGAGTATTGGATAACAAAGACCATGAAATGGTCCGACTGTTCCACACAAACGTGAAATATCGAGAGAGTCTCCTGAAGCCCCTGAGCAAGAACCAGCGAAGGAGGAGAGGACGCTGATGGGGGCTGGAAGTGACTGAAAATCTGAAAATACTACTAAAAAAACTAACAGCTGTGATTGTATGACAGGCATTAACATGGACATTTTTGTACACTGTATAATATAACTGAAAGTCACATCACTTACTTTTAGCTATTGTAGAATTATTATCTGTGGTAAAAGAGATGCGAGATAAACTAAGGCACATTCAAATGTAAATTAGTTGGATGTAATAATTTTGTCAATGTCTTTCACATTTTCATTTCTAAAAAAAACCCAACCAAAAACAACAACAAAAACTTCCCCTACTAGCATTTTTATTTTAACTTGCTCTAGGGTATTACCTCCATGATCCTGTCCTCCAAGAGCATGTAAATATTTTACACATATCAATTTGTGTCCACAGAGAAGGTGTAGCACTTTCACTGCTCTTTTGGCAGTCCCTCATAAAAGGTTACATTCCTATTTTTATGCAATACAGGAGTTAGAAAACTGGTTTATTTTTTAACTCACACATATTTATTTTATAATCAGCCAGTATCAATTGGACTTTTTCGAGACTGTCCAAGAAAAGAAAAAAAAATGTCAGTTACTTTAAACATTTCAACAGACCTACTCATTACTAGGTTATTCTTGAATTTAATTTAGACCCCAAGACACTTGACCTTGTCATTCAAATAAATTAATGTTGGTAAAGTGACATTTGCACTGGCCAAGCTTTAGCAACATCTACCTGTTTAGCAATTGATGAATCCTCTCCTAAAACAGGACCCAAATATGATATAACAGCGGAGTTTGTGGTGTGGTCTGAACTTGCAATACAGGAAAATTCAGCACTGGGGATGAGAATCTTTATCAGGTACTTTGTTTAGATAAGTTTTTTTACACGAAGTCCTAGTTCTAGGTTAAATATGTTTTAACTATTTTTGGGGCGAAAATAACAGTCACATTGGGCATACAAAAAATATAGTGACTTGCTAATTTAAGCTGACCATGATGTTCTGATTTTCCTTTCTTTTCAAATGCTTGCTATTTTCCCAAGGTAGTCCTAAACTGAAAGCTGCAAATCCAAATGGTTGATCTTGAGTTTTGGTTCAATCCATATATATAAAAAACCCCAACCCAAACAACAAAATCTTTCTATACATTTTTCTACTCTGATTCTGGAAGTTAATTTTTACAAAGTTGAGGGGAGTCCACATCATGAGTTTAATTTTGAGCAAGAGGTTAAGATTCAAAAAATCTTCTTGACATGCAGAGATGATAGAGTAGTACAAAGATTTAGATGTTCTTGACAAGCGAAACCAACAGTCATTTCAGTGAGATTTGGCTTTGTGCTCTTCCCCTCCTAGAATTAGGCCCTGATAAAGCACAGCTGGAGAAAAGAGAGACTGCACTGAAATAAACATTCAATCTGAATTTAGAAAATAATTTTTAAGTTAAATATGACACTAAGTATGAAACAGGTGCAAATCCCATTCCTGGTGATATTGAGGCAAAGGTCTTCTGATGGACTACCTACCAAATAATGGTATGATCATTTAAAACTAGGTATTGATAATCTTCCATCATTAAGGGCTGAATTCCAAGAGAGAGAGAAGTAAAATGAGTCCATAGACAACGTTTACTAAGTAGTTGTAGATTTAGCACCGCTTACATCCCTATAAAGGTAAAACCAGAAAGGTGTCTTTATACCAAAAAGCATTCTCCATTCCTTCCACCTTCATCTCTTTTCTGTAATATTCTAACAAAGAAGGAAACTATATTTAAACAAGAAAGTCAAAATTCTTTGACACTTTATACTGAAATAATGTAAAAAGACACTTAAAAGATGTGCATGAAATAATGCAGCGTGGTGCACACAGAATAGACCTAGGTTTAAAAAAAGATACAGAAAATCATGAACCATGTTCCCAAATTCTCTTGCTTTTACAAAATAACTGAGAATAAAGATGGGATCTTCACAGAAGTAATCAGGCAGTATCATGTCAGGAGCCACTGAAAAAGCTGTGCAAAGTGATGATTTTCACATCAACCTAAAACAATTTTCCTGACATTCTTAGAATATTTCTTTGCTCAGTCTCATCACAGCAATTCAAAGACGATGACTTTGGGATTTGTCTTTTTTTTTTATCTTTTAAGAAATATTAATGTTCTTGTTGAAATACTTTTCATGACAGTCATTCATTACTTAATATTCTTTTAACAGCCTTGAATTCCACAGTTCCCAGGCATTGATAGGCTGAAATGCCATTCACAATAGTTAGCCCTATTGTATCCTATATCACATTTTGTTTATTTGGACCAGAACCTTACAGGATAACATTCAGGAGGCAGTGGATTTGAGTTACTGTTACTTTCTTACTTTCTCCTTAGAATTATGAAGTCAAGATGTGTCTCTTCTTGTAAAAGTTGCTTGAGTGATTTTATAACTTTCCACTGTACAGGCTATTAACAGATTTTCATTGTTACTGTTCATCTGTTTTAAGAAAGATGTGGGCTTTACCTATTTTTAAGTGTAGAGTTTCTCCAAATTTCACGTACTCCAGAAGTACACTGGTAACCTTAAATTCCTCACAAACCAAAGATCATAGAAAGATTCATTCAGGGAAGCCAGACCTGGGAAAGAGCTCATCTGCTGCAGCTTTTTGGTTATATACCAGGTCAATTTTCTTTTTCTTTTTTTTTTTTTTCTTTTTTTTTGTGTTTCAGAGCCCATTTAAGGGTCAGCAGCAGCATTCTGTAGTTACATCTGCATCAGCACATAGTGCACATCCACAGCAACAGATCTGCAGAGCCTTTGGAAACTGCTTTCTTTACCCTTATATCCTCAGCATTTAGGAGAGAGACTAGTGACATTTCTCAAGGCAATCTTATTTAATTACAAATAAGGTATAAAATCTCTTTTCCTCAGTCACCACAAGGATAAAATAATGGTAGAAGGGATTTTTTGTTCACAGTTCTTAATAGCAGTACCTAGCCACAAACCCTCTCTGTTTTGAGTCCTTTTGTGAACTTTTGGATTTACTTCCTGATGTTTCCTCTTTCTTCTCTACTTTTCTTCACAGATGTACAACCCTCTGCAAAACAATAGGCAAAGAAATCCTTTTGACCACATGTGCCTTTACTTTGGGTGGTTGTATGGACCTGTTTTTGGAATGGGGATGGTATTAGTCCAACTATTCAGTTGACAAGGCTTAACTGTTTCTTATAATTGTCTGAAACAAGGATGTTGTTACTCCCCCAGCTTTCAGAAGGTTTAGTCCCATCCAGAACAGTTCAGGCTGAAAAAAAATCTGAACAACAAAGCTGTTATAACACCTTGATATTCATCATCAAATAATTGATTCACAGCCTCATCAGTAAATATGAACTCAGAGGAGCAGACAAGTAAATATATTTAAAGTTGTAGCCAAGCAGGGCAATATGAAGCATGACAAAACAGTGCCGTTGAAAAGCCTCTTTGAGTTACAGCAAAAACCTTTCCCCTGATCAGCCTGTCACTACTGTGCACTGATGGCCTGAATCTCCCTCTCAGACCTAAACAACAACCTCAGAAAATAAAGCTGTTAATGACGACAGTGAAAACTTAAATCTCAGTGCTTACCTGTATTTGATAGAAAGCAGAAGATTCTTCCTATTTATATGTACATGGTCTGCATAGTTACATGGAATTTTCCTCAGAAAACATATAATCAATTGCATTAAAAATGAGGAATCCATTTTCTGGTCTCAAAAATTAAGGGAGAATACTAATAGAGAGTGGTGTACAATATACCTCTCCAAAAATGTATTAAAACAAGTTAAGCCAAACCTTTCTAAGTTTAGTCATCATGAAATTACTGCCATATACATACTGCAAATACAATTCCATCTCTGAGCACAAAACAAACAAGATTATACATATTTTTATACTCCTAGAATTGAAGTGTTGCCATTTTAATTAGCAGTAATGTGCTGAAGACCTTGCAAAAAGAGGCATTCAGTCAGGAATGTTTATGTGCAGAATTGTTTTCTAAGATCCAAATGTTTGCAAGGAGATCAGCACGTCACTCTGCCAAAAAGATCTTGATAGGAGCTGCTGTGATCTGTCTTATCAAAACAATAACCTGTGCACAGAAAGACCTACTGACAGCTCTTCTTTTCCTTCTTCTGGAATGCAAACTATTTTTATTGATAATAAATACAGCATCTTTCTACTAGTCACCAAAGAAGTATCTTTAACCCCTAAAATACATGAACAAAGAAGCAAGCAAGTGAAACAATGTATGGTGGGATGAAATATATGAACTCCCACTAATCCAAATGCACCTTGTTAGAAAATTCTTCATGATATCAATCATTTAGCTATGCCTGATACAATTGACAACCTCACAAGCCTATCAGACTTTACAGGCGAGAGGCTGATGTTAGGGTTTGGCCTTCAAGCTTTGCCACAGTGACCCAAGCACAGGACACAGCTGAGCAGCCTGGGCTTTGCTCCAGCTCTACATGCTGGTGTGGTGGGCTGGGGTCAAACGGGGTCCATCTCTGTATTTCACTTTGTTTCCCTGACTCTGGGATGTGAGCACTCATGACCCATCTGTGTCACAATGTGGAATATGGCTGTGGTCACTGGCAGTCTTGTCAACCCCCCTTTTCAGACTAGATGTAAGGAAGAAATGAAGATCAGCTTTTCAGCTGTAAGTGCTTTGTTTGACTCCAGAACAGTCCAGCTCCCACCACAGGTGATGGGAGTTATTCTGTCACTCTCAGTGGGCTTGAAAAGTTTTCAACCCTACATTACAACACTGAAAGCTTAAACAAGACTTTGCAGTACTTTGAGCCTTTTGTGAGTGTGTGCAGTAAACAGGGCAGGGGCACATCTGAATAAAATAGTTATTTATCCGTAAGCAAAAGGTGTCTCATTTTTTGGATGTGCTGTTCCTCGGATGAGAACACCACCCATAAGCTTGATGTTGGGAAGGTTTATTTCAGTGGTGTGAATTATCAGAGCAGAGGGAGAAAGAGAGCAAGAATATGTACAAATCTCTTAGGAAATCTAGGAAACTTGTGCCCCTGTGAGACCTAAAGAATATAATAAAACTGAACAGCTTGAATAAGGTAGCAGTTCTTTAGTTTGTGTATCAGCTTCCCCTTGTGTTAAAGAAATTCTGTGTTCTTCCTTCTTGGATTTTGAGTGGTGAAATACTTTGCATAGAGAGAAAATGTATTGAATTTATTTATTTATTTATTTATTAACTATTTTAAATAGTCCTTTGAAGTTTGTAACAGTGCTCAAGTTCAACTGTCTCCTATTTCCTTTCGGAAGGTTTGAAGGATTTGGGAAGGTGAACAAGCAGATCTATAATTAAAGAACAGTTGATGGTAACTGTCCTCCTTTGTTAGCATTCTCAGGCCACCTCCAAATTTAGATGGTTAAAGAGAACTGACCCGTTTTAGTTCTGCAATAGTTTAGATGCCACCGTTGCATAGCAGGAGAGAAGCCTTTCTGAAATCCAGGGTGCACCTCTTCACTTTACATATTAAAGAAAATGCTCTTCTTTCCTACAGAGACAATCTTGAATGCTGCAGCATCTTTACTGCAGCCTGAAATGTCTGGATTTGAAGAGCAGTGATTTGTCTGTGAGGAGAATTTGGAGACATCCTAATGCTAATGCAAAAGTAAGTAAAAAACAGGGGACAGCAGGGCTGGCTGCAGGGCACTGGTAGGAGCCAGCCCTAGTGGCATGTGCAGTTCTAGTGACTTGAGAATACCTCTGGCATCTGATTGTGCAAATTTTTGTCCTGGAGCAAACAAAACTAGGTCTGATAGTGTCAAAATATCACAAGATCTCACAAAAAAAAGAGATGGTTTTGAATGGAATGTCTTTCTCATTCATAAAGTACATCCAGCATTCAGTGTCTTTAGATACTTCATTAAATAAGGCTCCCCCCCCAAAAAAAATGACTGCAGGTCAAGGCTCCAACTTTCTTTTACATTCCTACTAGGAAAAGTCACACAAACGTTACTTTACACGGGCAAAAAATGAACTATTTTGGATGAAGTCTGCTGGCAATCTGTGAGACAGTGGCACTAGCAGATAGGTGACACACTTCACTCGGCACAGCATAGTTATAATGAGTGTACATGCTTGGTTTACATTGCTGACATTGGAGTCTCACAGGCATGCCTTGCTCAGACCCTGAAACCAACTGAAAATTATTCTTAAATCCTTAGACATTTTTTCATGGCAACATGGGTCTAAAACTACAGCAACAGAAACTGGGTTTATTTGTGTCCCACAGTCTGTCTGCTCCGAGGGTCTGTTAGCCATATTCAGTAGTGCATATGGAAAGAAAACCCTTAGGATCAGGTTAACCCCTTTTTTTCCATAGTTCTGATTGAAGAGCACAGGGCATTTCTAGTGCTTTTCTGCAAATGCATTCAAAAACAGCTACAGGAGATTGAGATCCTCTAAAATCTTCCCACCAAGATGATAAAACAGAGCTCTTCAGAGCTTTTTTTTAAACACCCTCAATTTCCTTATCTAAACGGCACAGGGTGAGCCCACATAATTTTGTTTTTTCTTATAGAACTGAACCTAGTGTTAAGTTCCCCCTTATTTCTGCATTGCACAGGTCAAATTCACTCTCTTGTTCTAGATCACCCCTTTCTGCTATCTTCTTCTCTAAGCATTTTCCCAGCTTTAGTAAAACCTTGTTCCAAAGCCTTCTCCTGTGCAAATTCCCTTCCTTCTGGTTCAGTACTTCTGGATACATTTTGAGAGAAGACATTTCCTTCTTTACTCCCCCTCCCTGCCACATAGATAAAATATTTCTATAGGTAAAGTAAGAACAGCATTCTTCTTGAAAGCCTGAAAGCACACAAGGAGCCTAGTGATCCAACCCAAGAATGATCTCAAAGAAACCCCACTGCCCTTCAGAAAGAGCCTCTAGAACCAGAAGAAAGCCTCAGGTGCTCCAGCACACATCTCTTAAAGCCTGAGCAGGGGACAGGTTTATTACTTCCCTGCATCTGTGCCCAAGGAAGGCAACTGGTGATCATCAGAGCTCTGACTGGAATCAACTCCTTCCTTGCTAAACCTCATAAAAGACATGGCTACCTCAGTGCTTGAGATCAGGCTCTAGGTTTTGTGTCTAGAGGGGTTTGTGACTGTGCAGGGATATTTTGGGGCAGGATAATAAGGAAACGAAATTTTATCAGGTTTAATAGCAAGCTAAATATCTCTTGTAGGGAAAAGAGGAAGGAACCCAACCTTGCTCTTTTCTGATACCTTTTCTTAAAGCATGAGGATGGACTCCTGCCTCATAGCTCAATGCAAGGTAAGACTGCTTCAGTGTAATGAATGTAAACTTAATATTGTATTGTTTTGGTTTTGTTTTGTTGTTGTGTTGTTCAAGGTGGTTTTTTGTTTGTTGGTTTTGTTTGTTTGTTTGTTTTGTTGTGGGGGTTGTTTTGGTTGTTTTTTTGTTTTAATTTCTAACAAATCTTGGTTTCTCT
>JANHGN010019663.1:0-18191 GCA_024605025.1 Megaceryle maxima | reverse complement strand
CTCTGACAAGAAAAAGATATAATAAAGCTTTTCAGATTTAGAAGTCCATATTAAAAAAAAATAAAACCTTATGATTTTTGCAATTACACAGTCTCATGGCACAAACCAAACACTCCATTCAACTTATTTTTCACAGAGAACTAAAATTTAAACCAAAAACCTCTTATCGTCACTGATACATTTTTGTACAGCTTTCCCATTGTGAGATGAAAACCTCTGAATTTATGGTATGAAATACATAAACCCTTATAAAATAATGCTGTTTATAAAGTCTGTGTGGAATGTTCTGGTGTTTGAATATTGAAAGTAGTCCAATTATGGAGGTGAATTAGAAAGGTAGAGCTTCCTTTCTTGATATACTTTGTAGTGAATCTAGGTTATGGCCCATGCAAAGAACATGTATGATTAAATGAAGGAAGAAATTATTTTTTTATTATAAAATAATTAAGCATTGGGTCAAAAAGCTGTGGAAAGACTGAAGGCTGCTTTTTGCCTCTCTTTTGTGCAACCTTAATAAAGCAGAATCAGAAGGGAGACAGGGTCAGATTAAAATGTAGACAGAAACACTTTTACCCCTTGGGCTGCTATTGTGGTGCTGCTCGCTCCATGAGACTGATAGAGGAAAAAGGAGAAAAGAAGTAGGGGAAGGAAGGAAGAAGCAGCAGCACAATGTTTAGTAAACTGCCCTGGAGAACCCTGCTGGGTGAAGGCCTGTGGATTTTCATTTTGCACACACTTCTAGGAGAAAAGCACTTATCTGAGACAAACAATGCACATTTTAACACCAATAACATCACTTACTTGCAGATGTGTTTGGGTTTTTTTTTTAAGTTCACTTATTTCTGAAACAAACTCATGCTTTCCATTTGGCAAGACTGCGTTGGCAAACCAGTAATACATTTTATAGTTATAAAACTGCACTTAACTTTTGTGGCACCTATGCATTAGTATGCGAAGACTCCATGAGAAGAGAAATTCATGTTAAGCAAGGAAACAAGGAGATGAGACTTAATTCACAGAAACTATTGGAGAGTCTGATACCAATCAGTTGCCCACTGTGGCAGCCGTGGGCATGAGCCCTGAGCGCGGTGCTCCGGGTGGTAGAGGGAGCACGAGCTGGCACAGCTCTGCACGGGCTTCACGTGTGATGGTGGGAAAGCAAAACAAACAAAACGCCAAGCCAGGAAACAGGCTACTCTCATCCTCACTGGGTATCGTGACTTTGCAAGAGTCAGCACAGTAGAAACTAGTATTGTATTTCAGGGACTTGGCTCAACTCTCCAACCTGATTGTATTTGAGCTGCTGTTTAACCTTGGTGCGAGTGAAAAGCAGAGTTTTCATCTAATTCTATATCTCTGAGAGGAAGAATAACCAGTCTGCTTGTTCCTGCAAAGATATAAACCTGCCCAAAGCTCCAGGAATATTAGGGCTCTGAGATCTTTCTCCTTTTTTTTTTTTTTTTTTTTTTTTTGCTTTCAACAAAAGCATTCAAAGTAAAGCTAGGTCTTTCCTTTTTTGAATAGTTTTGTGCAAACTTTTGCATAACTTCATTCAGTTATGACGGGGGGAAATTGTTTGGGGCCAGTTAAATTAATTGCGACCTGATTTAATGGGTCTAGTTACTGAATTTGAGTAACCAAGGTTTTGAATAACTGAGATACTTTTCAATGTAAGCAATAAATACCAGGGATAGAACTGTATTATAGGAAACAGAGACTATGACTGAGCTTCGGATAATCAAGATTCTAGTTTGTATCATGTGTACTTTGGCAGCAGCTGATTCCTATAGGAATAAAAAAGTAAGAACATGTGCAAACTGCTGCAGTATGACACTAGCACTGTGACCTCGTCAACAGCTTCAAGGTCATCATTAGGAGAGTCTTCAGCGCTTTTTTTTTTGCCTGCTTGTATGTGGGTTGTTAAGATTTATTACAATCACTGCAAGACAGCACCTGCTAAATGTCAACAGATTCCTGGGAAACTTCAAGTGTTTTGCTAAGGCACAACTACACCTTTTACACAGCTTTCAGGAATCCAGCTAGATGGAATACAGTCTACTCTTCATTGATTTCTTCATGCTCTAAAGCAGAAGCAGAACCACAAGTGGTATTCAGAAACATAATTGCCCTCCAGACAAATTTGCCTGTGTCTAAAATGATGCAGGTCTTGCTTCCTGGGATTACGGATATATATTTATATATAGTACTTGGAGTAAGGACCAGATCCTTGGCTGAAGTTGGTTGGTGTTGCTGTACTGGCTTTGGTGAAGCTGTGAGGAGTTACACCAGCTGAGCACTTAATCAGGTGACTAAACACTGTCTAAACATATTACAAAAAATTAAACTTGACTTGTGATGCTTATACTAAACATGAAGAAATATCTTAACATTCAAATTTCTAGAGGTTTGGGCTGAAATTTGCTTTGTGACCCTTTTGTCTGCATTGCAGTGTCCCTTCATCACCATTTTATTTTCAGCTCAGTAATTCTCTCTCCCCTTTTTTTTTTTTTTTTTTTGGCCTCTCCTCTCTCTTTTGAGTGATGAAACTCTGTCTGCTTTTCAAGACTAATATATGGCCCCTGAGTGAAGGCAAGGCTGCAACTCAAATCAAGAGTTCTGTTGACATTATAATCCTTAGGAGCACAGCTGGAGCATTTCATGAACAGTAGCAAAGACCCTCCATTGATTTACTGCCTTGGTATTCAATCAGGAGTCCATGTTCTGTGTTATTTTTTGTATGTTGCAGCTAACAACTCAGTGAACTTCTAATTAAGGCGTTTAACTTCTTGCCCATCTTGTAAGAAAAGATTTGTGCTATATATGAGTTGCTGCTTCTTTTATGGATTCTCCCCTATTTTTGTAGCAGGAGGGCTTCAGGCCCTAAGAAGGTCTTGTGGGCTATAAATGGGACAAACACCAAAGCTGCTCTCTGACCCTTCCAAGCAGAAGATGAGGCAGTGTTGGATGGCATCTCCCCTCAAGTTCTGCACCTTTTCTTTTTGTTCCAGTTTTATGTGAACCTTTCTGAGCCATAACCATCCCTCAAGCACAAAAGAAAAATCACCCCAGTTCTCACGAGAGCTGTAAAGGGGATCCAGAGCTCTGCTTCTGGGTAGCAAATGAACCCTTCTCTCTCTGCAGTGCCAGTCCCCAGCCCCAGCATTCACGAGAGCAATTTTGAAGCCGTGCTCTTTCTCGTCTCGCCCTTCGTTCCCGGGGAGAGAGCGACTGTGCTGCCAGCCCCCACTGACCTGAAGATGAGAGTTCCCTAGATTGTTTCCAGCTTGCACTGCTACCCCTGCTGAACGAATAGCACTTACAGTATTTTTGGGGTGGTGACTCACGAGAAAGTCATGAATGCCCCCTTAAGAGGCTGTCAAAAGCCCCCTGGTAAGAAGTGTTTTGGTTTTCCTGTTTTCGTTGTCCAGGCTGCCTGGGGATATTTCCACAAGTCTCCAATGCCATTTTCTCAAATTCATTGTCTAAGCATCAAGTTGTAGCTTAAAAGAGAACAGAGCAGAGATGCAGACCCTAATCTGACACCATTCCCGTTTATCACACCCTATAGCCAGAGCATATAGCTCTTCTAGTCTTTGCAGAGGGTACCAAAATGCCAGTCAGCACCAAAACCACTGCAGCTCTTGAATGCCTTTCACTGGCTTATCCACCTGATAATTTCAGTGGTACTTCAGGCAGCTAAACATGGAAATTCAAGGGCTTAGAGATAAAGGTGTCTTGGAAGATCCGGTATCAAGTGTATCAGTTATTTTTTTTTTTTTTTTTTTTTTACCTTCAGAAAGTGTTTCAGAAACTTTATTAATCATAGAAAATAACAAAACACTTATAACTTAGTAACAAAAAATCCCAAACTTGAATAACTGAGTTAAAACTTGTATTCAAGTTAAAGCTTGAATGACTCTGTTATTCAACTTAATAATAAAAATAAGTAACAAAATAACAAATAACTCAATAAGAGAACTTCATTTGACTTGCAAAACTAACATGAGCTAGTCGTGGATTGTTATCACAGATACTTGTATCTGCAGGAGTTGAGATTTGATGACTTGATCAAGACCAAAAAAAAGCTGGTTTTTAAGCATGGTCTGATTCAGAAAAGGGCTCAGAACAGCTGTAAGATCTGGAATTGAGTGTTATATTTGGACTGAAAGACAGCTGTGTAAAAGAAAAAATGGCATGTCTTTTTTTTTTCTCAACACACGGCAGGAGGTACGGTGCTTTAGTAGAAGATGTTGCCTGCTTTACCTGCTTTTATCTCTAAAGTTTATATTCTTTCGGTGCCTTTGTTGTGGTTCAAGCCCTAGTAGTGTCTGGGTTTCCAACTTTCCTTCTCTTACTGAGCCAGAGCTTCAGCTGATTAGAGCTCTGCTAAAGCCACCCTCTACCAAGAAGTCAGTAGCCAAGGTGCTCTGATGTTTGTTGGTATGTCTACAGCTTAGCGACACAAAGCATACTGAATAATTCTTATGCTGGCCCCATCATGGTTTGATTTGACCTATATTGTTAGGGCTGGGTTCTCCAAGAGATGTATCATGGTAATATGACAATGGTATGAAATCCTTCTCCCATGAGCAAGGCTGGCTCTCAGCAGCAATCCCTCCATGAAGGTGATTCCCCTTTAGATGTGAAGATCTCATATTCTCAAAAGTGGGCTGTTAGAAACACTGGAGTCAAAGAAAAGCTCAAGCCAAAACTTTTTAGCCTGGAAATCTCACAGAGTGAGCCATAGCAGACCTCTCCTGAATCCCTTTCAGCTTTAGAGGTTGATGAGATGGGTCTGAACCCTGTCAAATGTGCAACCATGGGGGCCAGACTCTCATGCCAGAGTTACTCCGCAAGTGGATTAACTGCTGTTTCCCTGGGTGAAGCCACATCCTGGGAGAAGCTAGAAAAGTGTCTGGAAATACTGAGCAGGATGAACAAAATTCTGTGTGTTCATGGGCTTTTGAGAATAACTTCAACCCCTGGCGCTTTACTATAAACAACTGGGTAGAGAGAGTGGCTAAGAATGGGGAGGCTGGATTGCTTCCTTAGTTATTTAAGGGTGCAGGGTCTGCTGCTGTGGAGTCCTGATACTGTAGTGAGCCTTTTGGGTACAATAAACCCAAGCAGAATAAAAGTAATTTCTGGCTGTTGGTTTATTGCTGATGTATAATTGCAGCAGAGGCATTCACTGAAAACTTCTCTCAGTATATCCCTTTTGAAAATATTTAGCTATTGATTTCTCTCACTGACATGAAGAGGAAGGATTGTTGCAATATCTTACTTACAGAACAACAAAAATCTTCCTAGTCTGCATATAGTTAAAGACTAAGTTCAAGTCCTGCAGGAGTTGAGTAACAGTATATATAAACCAGCCATGAAATATTTTGATTATTGCTACTTTAAGGCTATTTCTTCATGTTATTCTTGTCAAACAAATGCAGTATGCCTCAATATTCTTTTCTCTTGGAGCCTGGATTCTAACTTAATGAAAATTAGTGGGGACAACAGTGTGGGATCTGACATTAGTAAAATAATGTCATGTAGAGTAGTGAGAGCGTAAGGTTTATGACTGCTTATTTGGTGGGGCTGGGGTTATCCAATGGGAGAAATACTACCAAAGTCCAGCAAGATATGGTTACCAGGCAGGAATCCCAGGAGATTCTGTTACTGCACAGGAATCCCATGAGACAGTATTATCAAGAAGGAATCTGTAGTATTCAGCTCACCACAAGGCAGTAATATTAGATTTTTAGAATTAAATCCTGTGGTATCTTGTTTTATAAGAGCTGGCACAGAAGGAACAGAGAAAAATGCAATGGAAGAAAGATATCTCCCTGGAACCTGATCTGGAAGCCCTAATTGTTACACCACTTTCTAGCAGAAATAAAACATCACTGATTTTTTCCTCATGCTCCCGAGATATTTTTATTAAGCGTGATATCAAACACTTATTAATGAAATAATCTATCTCTTTTTAAATTTAATTTTATTTAATCAAATACAGACTTGTATGTGTAATCACTGAAATGCTGAGGCATGAATAATGTCGGGACTGGGTTTTGATAGGCATAAATCACTTCTGGATTTTTTCCATTGTAAGGTGTTTTACTTTTATCATGAGTAGTTCTACTTTGTCCTAAGTGTGCAGCATGGCTATTTTACATCAGTGCTAGCCAAGCTAACAAGCTGTTCAGATCAAACACTCCATGTTTGTATGATGCCTTGCACAATGACATTTGCAGCATTTGAAAAAGACAGAAATGTAACAGAATTAATAAAACAAGATTTGTTTTCCTTCTTACCTTTTTCTTGTAGCACCAGTAACGTTGGCATATTTGACAAGAAGTGACTGGACGTTTCTTTCAAGAAGACCTAACAATTTCAGCCTTTCTCTGGAGATTGGCCACTATACCTGTAAGTTTTGAGAGCTTTAACCAGAGATGGGGAAAGTTCTCAGAAGGCTACTGCAAAGCTGCCCTGAGGAGGAAACTACGGCTCTCTAGTTCCATTTGCTCACAACAGGTAAGTCTGATTGTTCATCTTTTGAAATGCATTATTTTGCCTGCCTGTATCATGGTGCACCTTTATCAGTGTTTAATCAGATAAACTCTGACCAAGGACAAAAGGCCCCTTAATGTGCAAAAATTTTAGTGTGAAAAAACAGATCACTTTTGTGATTAGCCTAAATAAAGGTGAAGTATGTGTTAAATTAGAACCTAACACCAAGTTCCAGGTATAATTTTAATTCACTAATATTTCTAAATAGATCCTTTCAGAGATGTCTCTGAAGCTGTGCTTTGGAAGGTGAGTGACAGACTCCATAGGTCACAAACTCATGTGGCACCATGTGAACAGTCAGAAACTTATTGGAACAGCTTGCCTCTCAAAAACTGATCTTATTGAAGAGGGAGACAGGAAAACTCGGGACTTAGTTGAGAAGCTAGAAATGGGAGTGGAAACCTGTTGAAAGGAACATTGGTAATCTATGCTGGGAAGCTGTAAAAAGAAAATAAAAATATAATCAATCAACATGGGTGCTAAGCACAAGGATTAAGACCAAAAGCCATCAAGGTAAGCGCAGTAGCCTCGCAGATGTCATTGCTCCTTGGATCTCGCTCTCAGAGTGACACATGGACAGATGTCCAGAACCACTGCATCCTCCTGGCTGCGCTGACAACAAAGGTGTCACCTGTGGGACAGTGTCAGGTATTCCCAGTGCTCTTTGTGGAAGGACTTGTCCCTGGTATTCAGATGTGATCACAGCAAGCTGAAGAAAAAGAAATGGAGGTGGCAGGAAGGAATATAAAACTCAAGAGGCATTAGCCTGTTTGCTGTGTTTGAGAATACGTTTGCTTGAGTGCCCGTGAACAAGGAAGCAGGCACAGCTGAATAGTGGGCTTAAGGAAAGTCAGTTTAGCTTCAGAAGAGGGTGTACATACACTGATCAGATCTTAACCCTAAAAGACATAATCAAACAAGAGTGTGAGCATGGAAGACTTCTGAATGTGCTAAGTGGACCATTAGAAAACACAACACCTATAGTGGGGATATTGGTGACACAGAGGTACTGGGAAGATTACAAAGAGAGATTGCTGGTAATGACAGATGGAGAAGTTACTGAACCCACACATTGGAGAGATGCAAATCACAGCCATAGTGCTTTTGTGATAAGGATTTCACTTTGGCAGGTAATGGTTTGGGACCATTAATTCACATACCGTGGCTTTACCCAATAGCCCTCAGATGCTAATGGCTTGCAGTCCTGGTGACAACAGGGTTTGTATCACCCCATCTAGTGATACAACAGGGTTTGTATCACCTCAGGTCCTGGGGCAGCCAAATCACTGGGGTCTTTGTGAGAACCTGAGTACTCCCCCTACATCTCTGATGCACTTTTTGCTCAGTGCATGACATGGACCTCTGTTGAGAAGACTATGAAAATTTTAAGAGGCACATCATTTGTGAGTGAACCCCACAGTGAAATTCATTCTCTATGCACAGTGATCAATTATCACGTCTCCATAAGAAGGAAAAAAAGATGAATTATTATCATCTTGGGAGAATTAACATTAGTACACTCAACATCAAGCTGAGAGCCAGACCCAGTTTTTGGGTTTCAATCTGTCAGAGAAATCTCACCTCTGAGAAACCATTGATGTTTCACAGAGTTTGTCTCATTCTGTTTAGTTCAATGCCTTTTTCTTAATATAATGTCCTTCTAAAAGCTTTTTCTCTTGTATTGCAAAGAAATCATTCTCATCTTCCCTTGTTTCCCTAGAGCCTTTCACAAATACTTTCTGTCAGTCCCACCAGCAGCATCTCTTGTGCTTACCTTTATGAATGAGTCTGCAACACTTATTTTCAAAGATTTGACTTAGGATAACACTTATTTTGGTGACAGACCGGTGTGTTTGCAGAGTGACTTGATGAAGTCAGGTGGAGTTGCAAAGCAGCCTACACAGCAAGTCACAAGACTGAAACTTGGAGCAGAAATCTGGTCATGAATTTGGTTTGGGATTTATTGCTCGGCAACTTGGAGCGCAGCTAGTCAACAGCTGGCTTTAGCCAAAACACACTGGCAAACAGAGAAAAATTGTCATAGTAACAGCGTTACAGAGCATATTGCAATGGCACTCTGGGCTACTAAGGGAATTCCTAAGTGCTACCACAGTAAAAAAATTATGACTAATAATAACCAGTAATATTGCTACTACTATTGCTACTGCTAATAATAGCAATAATTATATTTATACTGTAACAACAGCGAGATATATTTGGCTAGTATTTGGTGATTCCAAATTGCTGTTTAAACATGTCTGGCTGATTTCTCATAAGCTCTCTGCTGAGGTATTGCAGCTTCTCCAGCAGTATGGGCTTAGTCCATGAGCAAAGGCATTCTGTATGTTCCCCTCTGCAGCCAAGGGAAATATCTTTTCCCTAATCATCACAGGAGCTTAAATAATATATAGTAATATGCAACTTTGTAATAAATTAGTATAGTGTTAGTGATGGAAGTGTTGAAGCCCCTGAAGGAGCAGGAGTATCACAGCAGGGCATTGGGTACAAACTGCTGCAGCCCTGAAAGGGAAGAGTTCCTGGAGCCACTTCAACATCATCAAATCATGACCTGATGTATTTGGGAGCTAACTCTGCAGCCTGTATTCAAATACTGATACTGAACACTGTCACTACCACCAAAAATAACATTCTTAAGTCATTTTGGCAGCAGTTCAGTGGGGACTTCCAGGCAAACAAACAGGGTAGCTTTGAGGTCTCCCTGGCTCTCGCTCCCTCTGATACTTTCCAATCCCCAGCCAGTGGGATATTTACTGGGGTCACAGTCCAGCACTCCACACAAAAAAAAAAAAAAAGCGACTGAGGACTGAGCCAGGCTTTCCATCTGCCTTCTTAGCACAAGGTAGAGGTCACACAAACATCCTGGCTGGTTGGCAGGACCTTCAGGACTGGTCTGATCTCTCCAAGGGTGGCTCTGGTTTGACATTGTGTTCTAGCTCCTGGCAGTCCTGTCATACTATCTTGACCAGCTTCGGCTCCCCTTCTTTTGGCATCGTTCCTCTTGTGTGGGGTGAGATGTGACCCACCCCATCCTCTTCTTAAAACCTATATATGAGTAGATACCATTGTCCAGGTTGCTCTGCTGGTGTTGGCCAAGAAAGACTAAATGAAAACGACCTGATGGCACTAATTTGTAATTACAGCAGGTACAATCACTACTGAAAGCTAGCAGCTGCCTGAGCATTTTGGAAAACAAGTCAGTCAGCAACTTACTGTGTGGGCTGTTTTGTCCTCTTTGTGGTTTGATTGTAGCTGACATCTTGGACTGATTTTGATTTTTTTTTTTTTCAAATATATAGTAATAAGTATGAATTATGATGATATGTGAAGTGTTGTAGACAACAGGAATGGCATTGTACACTAAGGGCTATTGTATCATCATTATGTTCCTTTCTCTTCCAATCCAAGAACCACTCATAAAGACTGCAATGCTTTTTCTTTTACTGAGATCCTGCATTTGAACTTCAAGTGACAAGTAGCCTCCTTGTGTGTTGCCTAACAACTCTCAGGAATATAAATGTATAAAATAAGAAGTGGAAGGAAGAGGGAAGAAGATAACAGATTAATTCTGAAAGGGTGACAGAATCCTTTTTCACCCAAGTGCTGGTACTCAAATTAAGTTTCTGTCTACTGAAATAAATGGATACTTTGAAAACTCCACATATTCTTATAATACCTCATTCCAGCATTTTGAAGTTTTATTAAGGTAGCCAAAAGTTTGCTTTGCAGTTCCAGAGGAAATGCTAAATGGCAAAGGATGTACTGAAACCAGCCCCTCTGATTTTTGCCTGTTTCTTTCCATGCTGGAATAAATTGCATACAGCTTGTCTCACGCAGGTCACCAGAAGCTCTGCTGTGTTCCTTTTGTGGTGGAGGGTGTGCTGCAGTGGTTATTATAAGACTGTAAGACTTTGGGGTTCGCAGGGCTTTTTCTGGCCATGTCTCTGACTGAGTGGAATATTTTGTGACTGTATATAGCACGTGGCAAATAGCATAGCAGTGACTCCACAGCACTGTCTGAATTCCCTGAGCAGACAGTTTTCCCTTCATTATGTATCATTCCCATCCCACTGTCCTGAATCCAGCAGCTTGCTTGTACATCCTCCATTCCCATTAGTATCAGCAATACTGTACATGGAGATTCATATCAAAATTATCAGTCTGAATGTGCGTGCTCTGAATTTAAAAACAACATCTCTGGTAGGGATTGGGCTTTCTGTAGGCTCAGCTTCTTTCATTTTATCCCATTATCTCTGGAAATTGCATGGAACTGAGAAAGTATGAAAGACACCAAACTAGGCTATTCTATATTTTACCCATTATTCCAGTTGGGTAATAGCAAAGTGAAAATTTTGGAGCTGTGGGACATGTTCTGCTTGCATGTGCCAGCTAGCAGGTTTTAGATTACCACACAATTACACTCAACATTTACAGGACTTACATATTCAGGAAGGAGACTTGGCTTACTTCCATGTGGTTTCCAATCCACTGATGGAAGGAATCAGGGGTTAGTTCTTAGAAACTACAAAGAACAGCCAAGTATTCATTCTGTTGTCTGCCTGGTTTAAGACTTTTCTTCTCAAGGCAATCTTTAAAATAGTAAAATAGTTTGCATTTAACTCATTCTGTGTAAGTTCTGAGCAAGGTCAGCATCTAAGCTAATTTTCTGGGGATCTCTTCCCACAGAGCACATCAGTCATATGGAAACTGTACATTCTCTTGGTCCAAACACAAACATATTTTAAAATGAAAGAAAAATCATAACCAAAATGTTCATCGCGGAGTACTAAGGAGACTGTGTGGCTTCACTGAAGAAACTGGTTTAGAGTCCAGTCTTCTTCCTTCTTGCATCTGCAGGAGCAAGAGTAGAACCTGCAAGAAACGTACTCTTAGAGAAGTACCAACAATTGTCACCAATTCTTTGTGTCACGGGGATTTTTTTGGGCAAGGATCATTCATCCAAAACTTATTTACTTGCATCTTATGTGAGTGAAGCTTGGCGTGACAGCTGGCTCCATTGTAATCTGTAAGGTCTGTTACTAAACAGCATCAAGAGAGTGAATAACAAATGTGCCAAAACCTATGACAGGTCTTCCAGACGTGTCCGATGACAGATGACTGCCATGTCTGTTGACAGATAACCTATTTTACATGCTTCTGCAATGTGCTTCTTACCTATAAATCTGGCTGCTTAGCTTTTCTTTCCAAATGCCTTGAAGGGGAAGAGATTACATTTTACCTAATACATTACTGTTGTTGCTACCTTCAAGCAACATAGAATTTGATGGGTAAACTCTCCCCTAGGTTGGTCTTCAGGCTCTAGAGCTGTTATTTGTGTATGCTTTGTGGTTTGCAGTTTACTTTTCAAAAACTCATCCTGCAAACCATGCAGTTGTTTCTGGCTGACTTCATCAGGAGTAATGTGGTGCTGAACTGGGTACTTGTCTGAGTGAGTTGGCTGTTAAATGTGGGGTTTATAACTGTTTTCAGGGGCTTTTACATGGCAGAGTGCAAGATTCAGATTTTGCCAATGCCACTGGTGACTATTGGCAAAGAAGAGTATTTGGAGAGGTTTCAGGATAAGCTCTCTTCTTGCCCCCAAGCCAGGCACCTGATAAGGTGCAGAGTTTGTCCAGAATCACTCTCTCCTGGTGTGGGTGAGTGCTGTGGTCCTCCTGGACCCATGCAGCTGTCCTGTCTTTCAGGGTCAAAGTCAACACTGTAGGTTTTCTGCATGCTGTGCCACACTGGGAAAGCAACTTGCCTAGACCAGGCTTTGAAAACCTCTGCTACAGTAGTTCATCAACCCCAACAGATCACACAGATCTTCCACAACCTCTCTGGTCTCAATTCCCCTTCTGCCACCCAAGGTGTATATGAAGGCATTTCATCTGATGGCAACATAGCTGCCCCTCATCTGCCACAGCGAGCTATGGGCTGGGAAGGATGACAGCAACATCCAGCTCATGGAGGTATTCTGAGGATACAGCCACTACCTCCTCAGAGGAGTCAGACCTTGCAATGATGAGCACCATGAAAAGTCCAAGGGTAAATAAGGAAAAGAGATATGTTTGTTTCATGGTTGTGACACTAAAGGTCAACTGGAAAAGCTGGTCTCCTACGTGCTTGGAGAGGTTATGAATTATACAAGCTATGTCCATATACGTTCTGACAGATTTTAAATGATGCTTTGCTGGGAAGTTTTAAAATTCAGCAATACACGTCATTTGCTTACAACAGCCAGTTTTCTTCACATTAGCCACCGGTAAAAAATGATTCATACAAGAGAGGCCACATGTTGAACAGACTCGTGTAAACTGATTCTGCTACATTCAAAGTCAGCTAAAACATTCTCACACAGAAAAGTTAACTTAAGCTACTATTTCCCACAATAATAATAATAAAAATAAGCTTAACAAACACTTACCCTGATTCTCAAAACCCATTTTCTGTTATGTTTCCTTTTACCAGTTTTGTTTGGCAGAGTGTCAAGTAATATGTCAGCAAAAGTATGTGTGCCATAATCTGACAAAAGGAAAAAAAGGTATATTTTTAGTTTTAAAGTGTTTATAATTTCAGTAGGTAAAAAGAATACAGGACAAGGAAGAACAAAATAGCATATGCAGAAATGTCAGCAATGAATATGAAAGTATAAGCATGTGAGTTTTAGCATAAGAAGGAGCCTGGCTGGAAAATGAGTTTTCTAAAAAAGTCCTACATTAATAACCACATTTCTCCATCCAGATTCTTAGCAAACTTCCCCTCCAAGCTTTGGTTCAAGCTTCATGAGGATGAGGGCTGTGAGGCTATGACAAGGACATGATTGCCCTTAGAAATTTTCTGGCTTCACTGATGACATTTTCATTGTCCCATCCCTCTGAGTTCTGCTGTTCAGTAACGTAAACTCCAATAATACTCCCGAGGAGACCTCAGATCCTCCATGTTCTCCACGTGTCTCACCGCCCCACAGAAAAACATCCCAGGCTTCAGGAACTGACACTATCACAGCATCAGAGAGAAATCCCATTTAAGTCTGCTAAGAATTCCTTCCTTAGCTGGTTCTCATGGCATTGCTCCCCTGAGCTCATTTTCATGCCAGCCATAGTTCACACGTTCAAGTAAGCAGCAGCACCATAAAGGTGACTGAAGAAGATCCACCAGGTAGAACACATTCTTCAGCCCTGCAGTTAAGGTCAGAGTGTTGCTCAGTCATCCTTTACCATGCCTTCCATGAAGGGCATTTGTTTCTGTAAGCCTGTCATCTTGTCCTGAGGATGGAGAAGAGAGTAGAACAGCTATTGGTAAAGAGAGAGGGTAGTGGACCACAGGAAGCCCATGCAGCAAAGAGAGCTGATAACAGAGCAAAAGCCAATGGAGCAAAGAAAACTGCTGGAAAGATGGAGCAGTAGGGTTGGGAATTTTTGCTGCGAGGAATGCACAAAGAAATTAAAATACAGAGCAAAACTGCAGCCTGCAGAAATGGGGTGAGAAGCAGAGGGAATAAGAGATTGTCTGGATGTGTTTCTTCATCTGACACCTGTTTGTACGTCAGTCAGTGACAAGAACCAGCAGGACAAGGAAATGGCTTGCATGACCACATCAGGTTGCTTGGTCTTGGGTCTCCCAGAGGGTTGCTATCACCCCACCACCACCTCACACCTTGAGCTGACATTGCAGGAACAGCAGCCTTACAGCTCAAAAACAATAAAGCAAACAAACCAAGCACAGAAGCCAAGAAAAAGGCTTCTAAGACATTGAACATAGTTCACAGAAAGTCAAATGTCTGTGGCTTGATCTTCCAGTTGGAGCTCCTTGGTGCCCATCCCTACAGCAGTGGGTGCATACAAGCAGCACGGTCACAAGCTGGAAGTGTGAACTGTAACATCTAAACTATTGAAGGCTACAGGAGCCACAGAGATGGACACAGCTGTGTCTTCTCCGAGCTCTGCTTTATATGAAGATACACAGGGATGTACGACTGTGCAAGCTCACCAGCAGCAGAGGGAGTAGCTGTTGAAAATGGCCATGCCCATCACAAGCAAAGTGATGTTCAGTCCCCTCAATGAATCAATCCAAATAGACTGGAGAGAGGTTATTAGTGCCTTTGTTATCTGCCCAGTATTGTAGCTGCCTGCTGCTATACTCCACTGCCCTTTCCCAATATACGGCACTACAACATCACTCGAGGTAATAAGGTTTTGATCATGGCAAGCAGCTCACAACAGCAAACAGCCAAGGCACACAGAGATCAAATAGACCAGCTGCAAACAGAGAAAAAAAAAGTGCATATGACTCGCCAGCTCCTGTGTGGGTATGTGTGTTATGCAGGCAGCAGAGGTCTGGATGCTGAAGGTCTCCCAGCGACCCTGGCCATTCGGGGCTTGGGCCCCCAGTACCACGCTGCATTCCAGCCTGCCTCTTCTCCTGGGACCACTGCCCCTGCTCACACAGAGAGGCAGCCAGACGTGAACGTGAGAAAGCTTTCTCAGGCGAGTCCCTTCTGCAGATCGCTGGGTAGTTGTCTTCCAAAGTCATCATAATTAAAAGGGGCGTAGGCAAAGGGGGAGCTGGGCTATGGTTTTGCTTTTTTACCATGTCTTCATAGCATGCAAACATGGTGAAAGGGATTTTTCCCTAACAATATACTTCTCCATGCCCCTTCCAGTCTACTCCCCATCCTTCCAGATCAAAGGGTCTCAGCACAGTATTTGCCTCCAGCAGAAAAGCTCACGAGCAATAACTTTCAGGGTCATTTACATCTATTTACTGGCATTAATAAATATGTACATTGATTTTTAAATTGTGGACCTAGACCCCTTTAGAGATACAGCCACAGAGCCAAGTTCAAATGACTGCTGTGCCAGTGTAATTGCAGAATAATTTCCATAAAGGTTGTAAAGATATTCCAGATTCCTTCTTTCCCCTTTTTCTTTCAGAATACATGATATGGGGCTTGAACCTGTGTGTGGGCCTGACTTCTCTGCATCCTTTCTTCTTTTTTATAGTTTAAGCCTAGAGGAATTTGGAAAGCAGAGCTTTCCAAACTGTGACATTCCCATATGCTTCTTGGGGAACAGAGCCAATACAAAAATTAAGACATTTTACCTGGTTTAATATTTAAATTATTGCTGTGAAAGAGCATGTGACACCACGCATAGGGAACACACAGCAGCAGAGCATGGCATGATACGGAAGATTCAGAAGAATTAATTATGGGATGATCTGGAGACACCCAGCTCCCCTTCACTGTGTGAAAGTCTTCTGGGGGAAGACAAGATATGTTGGAGAGCCTTGCAACCACAGTTTCATGGCTTCCAAGGGGAATATGCTGCTTTCAGGGTTTCCTATGACTGTAATTCTCAACTGGAATTGTATGTGTTGCAGCATGAAGACCCCAAAGGTCAGCAGCTTCCACCTGTCATCTATACCAGGTGCAAAGTGAGAATGGTGCAGTTCTGCTTTGCTTTCATGCCTCCAGATTTTTCACAGGTATGAACAACTCAGCAATTGGAGGGCTTTGAAGCATCAGGACTAGTGTTTCATTGAGACAATGTACACAAGCTCACATCCATGTGAATATATAACTTTTGAAAGAAAGCCCAAACCTCATAGTTTCAATCTCAGCTGGAAACTTGTTTCTTTTCCTCTCAGAAAAGTGTGTTTGAAGCCTTTATGCAAAGAGTGCAATTTGATTCTGTAATGAGTATAAGAATGAACTTATAGAAGCATCTCTTATTAATCAGTAATATTGTCACAACTTAATTTGATGTTCTGGACACTCTGTGCAATCATTTAGGAACTGATCTTGCAAACGTATGGACTCAGAGCCTAACAGGGCATTTTAGGACCCGTTTCCATACATCCCAAAGGGATGAAGGTAGCACAGGTATATATCAAAGGCATCACATCCCTAACTTCAAGTTTTAATGCACTTTCACACTCACAGGACTAAGGCCTCAGAGTCTGTGGTGTTTGGGGTCGGGGACAGTTGCTGTTAGTGGCAGTAAAGCAGAGCAGACCTGGCCTTGATGTCCACTAGACTATGCTTCTGCTGCAGGAGGGAAGCTGCCTGGGTAGATATGTTGGCAGAAGTACCGCTCCTTGGCCTTATCATTCAGAGGGTAAATAAACTTAATCCCAAATTCATCCACTGGTGTTTGCTAACAGCAAATAATTCAGATTTTGAAGTGAGGTGGGATCATGCTGTTCTAAGGACTCTGGGGGAAGACAAGGTGTCCAGCACAGGCCCTGTAGAACACGGTCAGTTTCCAAACCCTTAAGCAGATGGCTTTTGCTTGATACATGGCCCTTTCATCCACAGCGGATCCACTGAACTTTCTCCACACAGAAATTAACTTGTTTGACATTGAGACAAAACTTCACCCAGGAATCTTTTACCTCTGTATCACTAGATTGCAATCACCCACAAAGCAGGAGCAGTCTCCTTTCCATCCTGAGGTGTGGTAGCAGAGAGACACACACTCTCACTCACACACACATACACACACAGAGTCTATATGCACCTCACAAGAAGAAATGAAAGCACATCATCTAAGTTTACTTAGGTTTAGCGAAGGTCAGAGATTTTCGCACCTAGGTGAGCTGTCATCTGGCTTGGGGCAATTCTCTTTTCTCTCGCATCCTTTGCTGGAACAGCAGGAGAGCTTTACTGGCGTGAAAGACTAAACTGTCCTCAGGCTATAAAGGACTTGAGTCACAACCCACTTGTCCCCCTCCCCCCAGTTTCGTATTAATTCAGGACCTTCCGAAATTGTCTTAATGTCTCCTCACCTGTTGGTTCTGAAAACCTGTTGAGGGCCGAGTCTTAAGCTAAGGGAGGTGACAAAACATATGGGATTTGTTCTAAACAAAGTCATTCTAGACTGGTGAGGTCAAAACTACTACTTTTTAACAGTGAGCATTATTTCCATGAACTTAAACCAAATGAAGTATTTACTTAAGATCAACTGCATCGTTAAGATGCAACAGCAACATCCAAGGAAATGCACTCAGAGTAAAAACAGAAAAGAATCATGGCATTAAAAAGTGTGGCAATACCTGCATGAATGGGCAGCCTCTAAAGCTCAGGAATAAACTTGTGTCATGACAGCCCCTGTCAGAACAGTGACCAAGAGGGAGCTCCACAAACCTTGTACTCCAGAGCAATGCTGTGCTTTATGATTTCTTAAAGGGATATTTAGAATTAACAACTTTATTACCGTGTTGGAGCACATGCTGCCTCTTTAAATGTTTTCCTCTTTATTAAATCCTTGGCCCTTTGTAATGTTTTGTTTTGTTTTGTTTTGCAAGTTCTTTCATTTTTCTTTTCTGAAACCTCCCATGCAACAACTATTTTGGCTTTTAATGAAGGGAATTTTTCTGCATCCAGCAAACTGTAAACCATGTCGCTTGGATACAGCAAAAGCTGAAATTCCACAGATTTCCACAAAGTCATACATTGTGTTGGGGAGAAAGTGTGCTGGGCATTCTTTGATTTTTGTGTCCTGTATTAGCATTTGTAAGCACTTATGAAAGAGGGAAGGGAAGGGAAGGGAAGGGAAGGGAAGAGAAGAGAAGAGAAGAGAAGAGAAGAGAAGAGAAGAGAAGAGAAG
>JANHGN010019662.1:31847-43465 GCA_024605025.1 Megaceryle maxima | reverse complement strand
CAATTTTATTTTTTATTTAAAAATTTTATTTTTATTCCATTTTAGATTACATTTCTGATGCATGCATAACTACATTTCTTAAATTAATAACGATATTGTACAATAAAATAATAAAATTGAACTTTATGATGCAGAAATTTCCAGGGATTTTTAACCATCTAATATTTTTTTCTAAATAATATCCATCATATTGGTTTTGGCTCTGATATTTATTTACAATAATGGTAACATGATTATGTCAGAACACTGCTGAACTACTGAAAATATTTTTAAACTATGGAGGAAATAAAACAACAGAAGGTTCAAAGACTGATGATCATGTAGGAATTTGTCCATTGAAACTTACTTAAAGGTATCAAATTATGTAAAGATATTAACACAACTTTGCAATATTAGCATATTGAGAAAAACAAGGTTTTAACTTGAAAGAATCTGCAGCTATAAAACAATGATGAGAAAATTAAACATAATGATGAACTAATGCAAAGGGCATCGACTATACCAGTAATAGAAATGTTAGTTACTAAAAAAATGTTCAAACTGCAGTGCAAGCAGTGAGAGAGGAGTTGACATTTTTTTTTACACATCACTGTAAGTATGAACTTCGTCTTTATCCTTCTCTATAAGTAAACCTACCAGGATTTGAACTTTCCTGTGAAGGTGGTGAAGTCACAAAACTGTATTTAAAATGGGGTATATTCAATTATGATCCAGTTCACTATTTTCTGTAATACCTTTTTAAGTATCTGATGCTAAGAAATCCCAGACTGTGCAGATCCAGCTAGCAGAGATGCTCACAGGTGCTCTTTTAGATGCTTTCCCGAGTCACAGTCAGATTTCTGATCTATATTTTCTGTAAAGCAAAATGGATTTTAGTCTGAATTCTCCCTCACGTACTTCTCCCTTTACAAATATCTCTAATATCGTCCCACTAAAAATTTAAGGAAAAAAACCCATACTGAATCTAGAATTACTGTACTTCCCTGAATTAGGAGTGCAGTGAAAAGCTGGCTTGCTTGAATCTCATAAAAATTAGAAGTTCCTTGGATTTCAGTAAAGAAAATTATGAAGAAAACAGTATACATGACAGTATATCTAAAGCTCTGGTCTAACACTAAAGATATGTATTTTGATTCTTGGTCACAGATAAAGTGTGTCCTTGAGCAAAGGACGCTTTGATTCTCAAAGTATTTAGATATCAAGTTACCAGATCCAAAGCCAATAAAATTATTGAGAATGTTTTAATGTGCTTTGGATCAAACTTTTAACCATCTAATTTCTTTTTCTTCCTTTACTTCATAGTTTGTCCTTGCTTTCTTTTTCCTTTTCTACTCATATATTGTGAAGAAGGTTCCAATCTAAGTGACACTATACTATAAAAATAAATCATAAGACTACTGTGAAAGTTTATGTAATGTATTTACTTCCCTATTCATCCCATTTCCTATTAGTGGTAAAAGAATCAATAGGACAAAAAACAGAAGCCTCAGCATATGTTAAACATTTATGACTAACACATCACTGGGGCAGATTTTAGAAAACAAAACTCTGTGTAGGTGTGCTGGTCAGAAATCAGATCTTCTGACTGGATCTCCTTATGTTAAGCTGACTACACAGTAGTGGTAAATATTTGTTAGATAGGAAGGCTTTGCACCCATGTACCAGGACACTTATAACCGCAGGAACACTCAGATGGCAGAAGGAGCTTTGGTTTCTGTCTCTTTCCTTATCCATTTGTGTATCCTAAGAAATATAAAATCCTGGGAGAAGCTGTCTTAGAAATACAGAAAACAGTTCCATCCTCTGAATCATGCTTCCAAAGAGATATCTGATCTAATCTTATACAAGGAATAGTAGTATCATTTGACCCATATTTTTCCACTCTAGCTGTTGTATATCCCAATCTGAGAATTTAGCTGCCTCCAGACAACTTGCATGCCTAATTTGCTTTTGGTGAATTGCATGCCTGCAGCCAGATGTCTTTTAAGTTTTGCAATTCTGAACACTACAAAGTCTAGGTATTCTTTTTGAATTTCTGCATTTACCCTCACTTCTCCAAAAAGTTGCTCTCAACATTTAAACAGTTTGTTAGTTTTGTTTTTGGTTTTGTTTTGTTTTCTGGTGGACAGAAAAAAATATTTTTCCCCACGTTCAGCTCTGAGAGTAAAAGATATCAGATGGTCCCATCTTCAAATTTTACTGAAATTGAGGAAAATGTCCAGTTTAGAAGTTATCTGGATTTATGAAAGAAAAAAAATAAAAGGTGATTTTTAAGAAAAGAAAGAGCAGAGAGGAAATTTATTTAAAGCTTTAAAATCTCCTTATAAGTAAGCATGAAGTAATGCTCCAGAGAAAAAGAATGCAGTTTTTAACTTCTGCTATGTCTTTGTCCATCTTCCCATTGAATTTCAAATGGTGAGGACAAAGCAAAATTTTTTTTTTTTTCTATTTAACAGTATTCAATGATGGTACATCGACTGAAGTAATAACTGTGCTTTGATATTAAAGCCATTTACTCCTTAGATGGCTGTAGTGTTACAAACAGATGATTATAACTAACTGGGGATATAATAGTGAAAGTGATAAAGATCTTTAGAAATTAGCCCTATGTTTATTCAAATATCTTTAGTATAAAAACATTATGATGGAAAGAAGAAGTCAAAGTTGATTCTAAATATAATTATTATCAAAGTCTTTTGTCAAGCTGTAGTTGGTCTTTAACAAGATTGTACACTATACTGTCATGGTTTGAAACCAGTCAGCAGCCAAAGACCACACAGCCATTCACTCATCCTCTTCCACCCTGGTGGATGGGGGAGACAATTGGAGAGGTAAAAGTAGGGAGACTCAGAGGTTGAGATTAAAACAATTTTATAGTTGTAATTAAATACAATTAGAATAATAGTGATAAAAATAACAGAATATAAAAATGAGTGATTCAAAATGCAATTGTTCACCACCTGCTGACCAATGCTCAGCCCATTCCTGGCTAGTGATCCCAGAGCAGAAAAAGATCCCCAAACCACAATCCTGGAAGAGTCCCTGCTTCCCAGTCCACACTTATCTATATACTGACCATGATGTTATATGATATGGAATATTCTGTTGGCCAGTTTTGGTACATTGATTTGGTTATGCACTCTTCTAGCTTCTGAAGCATTTTCACAGTAGCAGGACAAGGCAATTGAGAAGTCCTTGATTTCTTAGCAACAACTAAAAACATTAGTATATTATCAACATTCTTCTCATACCAATTTCCATACTGAATCCAAAACATAACACTATTGTAGCTACTAAGAAGAAAAAAATACGCCAAAACCAAGACATGCTTTCTGCATAGCTCTCCCTTTGGATCTTTTTCTGAATGTACAGTGAAAAAAAAATAAACATACTGTTTGTCTTGGCACCTAGCAGGAAGCTATTGTTTTTATTTTCAAGAGCTGAAAATAAACCAAAAAACTTCTCCTGAAAAAAAAAAAAAGAGCAAATCCCTTCTAATAAATATAAAATTAATATGAACAATAGTAATTCATACATTTCAAAATTCCTACATTCTCTAAACATGTGTCAGTTTCCAGAATCATTTATAAGACACTTAGACTGAAATAGTACATTTTATTTTTATTCAGAGTAATTTTTGACAGTGAAAGATGCACACCAATTGCTTATTGGCGTTTGTCTGTTTTTCTGGTAATTTCCTTCATTTCATTTTAAACCAGCTTATTTTATATATCGTGCCAATAAATAGAAAAGTCTAAGTGAATGTGATATTTTGGTTCCCTGCAGAAATGATATGCAGATTACAAAAGGATGATAGTGATGATGATGGGTGATTTAACTGAATGATAGGCTGGAAATCCTGAATCTCAGTGGTATAGAGACCCTTGTGTTATTTATTTCTATAATCTATATCTTTGTACACAGAAACATGGTGAGTAATGAAAATGTGTATATTCTTCAGGTAGGAAAATATCTTACCCACCTTAAACTGTTTCCCAGAAAAGTGTGTCTTTGTGAAAGCAAAGCAAAACAAAATTAACAATAACACCCCCCAAACAAACAAACAAAAAACCATAAACCAAGCAACCAACACATGAAATAAAAGTCATTATGTAACATTCCTTTCTGAATTTATTTTGAATTGTGGAAATAACTGTGAAATATACACAAAATTGTGCTTTCTGTACTTTGTATTTAAGCATTTTTACATTTATCATACCAGACTGCATATAGACCATAAATTCCTGCATTACACATTTAGGTAGCTATATATTCACCATTCTTATATATGACAAGTGGGGAAAAAAACCCCAAACAAACAAAAAACTCCATCTCAATCATATGTTCATTAATTTCATTTTTCTATCTATCTTTAAAGAGGTTCATCTTTCTGGAGGCATAGTATTATATATCAGTAATTATCCAGGCAACAGAAAGAAAAAAAATTCTTGAGTACTGAAGCACTAAATTTGCAAGCAGTCAAAACCAAATTTTGTTAATTACCTTAATCATACAAGTGAAAAATAATTTTTTTTCTCTCCAGTTGTCATTTTAATTTCTATTTTTTTAATAGCAAAAATTTCATAGGATTAATACTTTTTAAATGGTAAATGTAAACAATAGGTTTGTTTAGATTTCCCTCACTATTGAAACAGATATATGAAAATTATAACTGAAAATAAATTAACTCACATTTTCAGTCAAAAGAACTGAATTTATCAAGGATTATACTCTGAATCTCAAATTGAGTTAGTTTGGTATAAATCTGCACTTGAAACACTAGATAATTTTGACAAACTCTAAATATTGTTTTTATAAGATTAAATTACTTTTAATTCACAGTACAAGAACCAGTACAGTTATCAATTGCATTTGTGAAATGTTGAGAAATTAATGACTTTAAATCAGACAACACTGATTAAAAAGAACTGCTTAATTTCCCTATCCAAAGAGTTGGGAAAAAAAAAAAAACCCACCAATTTTATATTAAAGGGATTGTCCAAATCCAATTAGTGTGTGTGTGTGAAGATCTTTAGTGATCACAAAAAATTACGTGTCTGGCAAGCAAGGTAAAGTCTTATCTCAAGATTTTGTTATAAAGACAGAAGTATACTATGTAATGTAATGTATAATAAGAAGCAAGCAAATATACCTTAAAGTAGCTTTTAGTTCAGTCTTGTCATTCGCAGCTGGAGGGTGACTGGGTAGTTTGTGATTCAAGTTCTAAAGTGTAACTGTGCTTGGCAAGTATTTTGAGGCACTTCTCATGTATGTTGTTTGGTAACTTTTTGAGGGGGTCTGAATTTCTGTATCCCCAGTGTCACATCAGCTGTCTCGTGTTAAGAGTCAGTGAATTCATGACTCAGAAAGTAACAGGAATTCGAGTAATGAAGCAAGTATTTACTGAACAAGTCTATAATTTGTTGTGTTCTAATAAAAAGCACACTATGACCATTTATTTTTTATCTGCTTTTAGCAAGTATTATTTACTCAGACAATATTACAAGCAATGTGTGAAGAAGTTTGCTATTAGCACTTGTATATGCAGTTCCTGGAAGACACATTCTGACATGAAGTATAAAGATTCTTGGAAAAGGACACATAAATTAATAGGATTTCTATATTTAAAGCAGAGTTTAAAAAAAAACAGGATTTTTTTAAAAAAATGTTACTCACATTTTTCATCATTTTTATGTTTGCTCATGTTTTATTAGATATGTGAAATAAAAATTCAGATCTAGAGTTGAATGAGAATCCAAGTTTTCCAGATTTCAGTGCTTGTATAAGAATCAAAGATAATAGTACATCATTTACTGGGAGAGCAGCCAAAAGTAAAAAGGTGTCTCTCTGCGTTTTCATGCCCCCAAAGAGGAAGTTCCTGAAAGAGTGTCTGCTTAAAAATAATTTCCTACTCTAGTTAATGTGGTCAGTGTTGACACTGAGTAATGAGTTCTTAAAAAACCCAGTAGATCAGCTTCATCTGTGTCATTTAAACTCATCATACTCACCATAATAAGGAGGAAGTCGGTTGTTGTGATATTTTTACTTTTTAAATTTTTTTTCCAAACAGACTCATAATGTTTCCAGGACACTGTTTGTTATAAGACTTTGAGAAATACGGTAACAGAGGATAAATCCACAGAATAACTGAGAGTACAAATATTAATATTTTCTCTATAGAAGGTGAAAATTCCCTAGAAAATTACGTAATATGGCCAGAAGGAGAGCACACTTCCTGTGTGGTAAAATCAGACTGAATTAACCAAAAGATGAAGTCTAATTCTGACATTGAAATTCCAGCAGTAGGAATAAAAAGATGCTATCCCACATTCTTCCTATTCTCATTTGCCTTAAATCACTTTCAGGTATTAGCCCAAAGAAATCCAAGGTTCTCTTTGTAATGATTCTGATGGGATGTCAGAGTTACAAACTGTCAGTATCTAAGACAAGTGTTATGTGCATGTTTTATTTTCATTATTAAAAAGAAACATCAGCATGAAAAAAATACAAGTGCAAAATTATCTCTAATTGAACAAACCATTATTACATGCCCTTTTTTATGGAATTTATGTTCACCTTCAGGAACAATAGAACAGTTTAATGGAGTCATATTTTTTCTTAAGGGACGCATCATCTGCAGAAGCTTTGATTTGGTGTCAACACTCAGAGATATAATGAAGACTAATGTTGACTAAATGTCAGAGAAAACATTTAGATAAATGGAAAGTGATCAAAAAAAGGTCTTCCATTGCTCTGTGAGGTACTTTTGAGTTTTACAGATCTTCTTGTGGATCTTCAGTGTTATCAGCATGTTGAGCATATTGCTCATTTTGTATATGCCAAATTTTGCTCTGAAATGTACATATGGATGTCTGAAATGCCCTAGAATACCTCAAATAGTAACAAACAGCTATGGTTAGACAGCTGAATTGAATAGCCATCAGAAATAATTTCAGACTCTAAGGCCTTAGTTTACATGATGATACCACCATTTGAACACCCACATTTTGCTCTCCGCACCTTCGTTTTAAAACTGCTTTAAAAGACTATCTCAGATATATTTCTGTTCCTATTCTTGGCTTTTTAGCTAATTATTTCCAGTTAGTCTGTTACTGATCAGTCTAAGCATTTTACTAGTGTGGAAATAACTTTCTTAGAATAAAGTCTCAATCTTTTTTTCTTTTCTATCTTATTTTAATGCCTCTGAGACAAGTTGTAAAATGCAATATAAAACAAATACTTTTTTTTTTTTTTTTTTTTTAATGTAACTTTACAGACAGAAGAGACGGTTATACAATTACATAATAAAATAGAATATAAGCATAGAACAGTTTGGGTTAAAAGATCACCTTAAAAGATCATCTAGTTCCAGCCCCACTGCCATGGGCAAGGACATCTTCCATTAAGACAGGTTGCTGAAAGCTACATCCAACCTGACTTTGACCATTTCCAATTATGGAGCATCTACAACTGCTCTGGGAAACCTGTTACAGTGTCTCACCATCCTCTCACCACCATTTTTACTATGAAGTAAAAAATGTCTTCCTTGTGTCCAGTCTAAACCTACCTTCTTTCAGTTTAAAACCATTACCCATTGTCCTTTCACTAAAGACTTTGGTAAAAAGTCTCTCTCCATCTTTCCTATAAGTCCTTTTTAAATATTGAAAAGTTGCAATCAGGTGTCTCCAGAGCCTTCTTATCTTCAAGATGAAAAACCTCAAGTCTCTCAGCCTTTCCTCTTAAGAGTGCTTTTCCATCTCTGGTAACTTTTTCTGGGTCTCTTATAGACACACTGTAACAAGCCCATGTCTTTCCTGTGCTGGGAACCCCAGAGCTGGTTGCAGTACTCCATGTAGGGTCTCACTGGATAAGAGTAGAGAGGCAGAATCACCTCCTTCAACCTGCTGGCTGTACTTCCCTTGATGCAGTCCAGGATATGGTTGGCTTTCTGTGCTGCAAACACATATTGCTGGTTCACATCCAATTTTTCATCCACCAGTATTCCCAAGACCTTCTCCACAGGACTGCTCTCAATACCTTCATCCTCTAGTCTCTGCTGATACTGGAGGTTGCTCCAACTCAGGTGCAGGACCTTTCACTTGGTCTTGTTGAACTTCATGAGGCTCACATTGGTTCACATGAGTCCTGTGGTCTGAAACTAGAAAATCTGTGTAAATGTTCCTCTTCACAGATCTGCCAAGTCATCATGTATATTTAAATGACATTGACCATGCCTACATGACATGAGATAACATCAGATGGTTCTGAATGGAATTAGAAACTTTAAAATTAAGTTCTTTAATAATGAAGTTCTGTTCAATTCTCAGAAGTTTAATACTAAACTGTTTACAGCTTTGAGTTCATATATTTGGAAACACTATGTACAAACCCCTGCATTTTGACATATAGGCAGCACCAGGTTTAAACCACTGGGAATTTTGCACCATGGTCTGGATATTAGATTAATTTTTGTCTAGTGATACTATTTCAGTTCTACTTCATACTTCACATTAGAGTTCCTTGTATAAATGTTGATCTTCATGTTCTTCTCTGAAATTAGAAGTGGCTGTTTAACCATAGACTTCTGTAAATAAGTTTCACTCTCCCAGATATTCTGATATACATGGAGTAGATGTATGTTACTAAAAAAATGTGACTGAATATAAAGAATTTTAATGAAGGTACTACTTTGCTTTTACTGCAATCAGACTTTTTCAACTTTATAACAGCATTTAAATTTAACTCTATTTTAGACCAGCCATATGTATTGTATTTGTCTATGACACTTACCTCTATGCATCACTTGGTACCTTTAGAAATATAAAAATCTCTTATTTCCATGTTATTTTAACTTTATATTGAATTAATGGATTTCTCAGAATAAAAAATATACACAAAAACCCTATTAATTCTATCACTGTTTTCTTATAAAAGTAGTTTGCAATATACAATTAGATAGATACTTACTATATTTTAAACCCTTTTTGGAATTATAAAGATTCGAGCGTTATTTTCCCATTGACATCATTGGGAACTCAGTTCATGTGTGAACAGTAAAATAGCTGAAAATACGGTAAGAAAGAAATATGCAGTTGTGTCCAGAGATGTAAATTACCATCTTATTAAAATGAATTTTGCAGAATTTATTATTATAGTGCAATTATTTCTTTAATTGAAGTCTCTCTATTTCTAAGAAGTCTGAACATAAGCAGTAACTTCTTTTTTCTCTAATGCAAATATGGATGGTAAAAAGATTCATTATAATTATCTATGACTGGAAATTTTATGGGTTTTTTTTTATATTTTTCCTTAAGAAAGGAAAATAAGGAGGTAAAAGAAACAGCAAGGGAAGACACTCCCAGCCACAGATAACATGAAATATAGGAACAGACAAATTGCTATCGCAACACTGTTCTTTATGTGGTATCAAAAAATATTTGTCAGATGCAATGTTAAGCAGCAAAACTCTGTTGATTATTACAGTGCAATTGTATTAATTGCTGTTACTTGTAAATCCCACCAAGTATTTATTTTTAAACTGTGAATAAAATACCTTGTGTGTGAAAAAACAAACTCTGTACATAGTTCAGGGGATGTTCTTACCACTACCAGCAGTAGTAATCTTCTTTCATATAGAAACAAAGCGAAAGATACTGTGATGTGAAAAGAAAAGAAACAAAACAAAACAAAACAAAAACACCCCAAACAAACAAAGACAAAACAAAGCAAACACAAATGAACAAAAAACCTGCAAAGTGAAAAGGCTGCATCCAGAGCAGGGCTTTTGCACATAATTTGGCACTTAAGTGAAAAAAGTATTCTTAGATATTCCTCCAGTTGTCCCACCCTTTAGCCCCCAAAACATTGAAGTGTTTTTAACTTTAATAATTATTGGTTGCCTTGAGTTACATTTCTGTATTTGTTTTCCAGAGCTTCATCACTGATATGTTTAAATAGTTCAGTAGTCTTTTTATCTACCTGGAAACTAATGAGATATACAAACCAAAGGTTGCTCTCATTAAACCTTTCCAGATTTTCATTCTGCTAATAAATTTAGACAGCTTTTCAGTAAGGACATTTCTGGTCTTTGGGCTAGCAAGAATGACAAAGGCACAGCTGTGGGTAGGAAAGGTGTTCAAGAAGAGTTGCTACAGCTCAGTGACCATTAACTCAAAGTGACATTACCTCTGAAGTATAAAAGCATGTTCTTACCATCATCACCTCTCCTGGTCAGTGAATTTTGAGCTATCTTTCAGACTAGGTAATCTTCTGAAGTAATGCACCAATGATTTTAAGATGGGTGACTTTCGAACACAACTATCTTAAGCACTTTCTGTGAGCTCTTAGAAGTTGCATAAAGAACATATCAACTTTAGGTGTCTTTCTGTTCTATATGCCGACAGACTTTGCTATTATTGTATGTATATTCCTCTCTTTGCCTTATGAGGAATGCCTTGATTAGGATCAGGTAACTCTTAGGTGTCCATTTGCTTTACTAAATCTATCAATTTATTCAATTTAACCTCTATAACTGGAGCTCTAAATTGCTTACTTTTGTTGTATGTTTGGTCTTTATTTCATTCTATGTTTCTATGCTTCCCTAGTGGTTTGATTTTATTTAAAATGTAATCTTCTGCCAGTACATATAACTACTTTTCTCCCCAGAGACAGTCTGTCCTTTTCTCATTTTTATAGTCTTCCTGGATCTCAGGACAAATCTTGTCCAACAGTATGACTTCAGAAAGAATATGATTTCTTCTTTTCCTATTCAAAGGAAATTATTTTTAGGTCTACAAGGTAAATTCTACTGCTTTGAACTTTCAGATAACGTAATACATGACAAATATCAGAGGAAAGATTGGCTCCATGGATCAAGTTGTAGAATCTTTCCATTGGTTAAAGCAGCTGCAGAAACATGCCGTTAACACTCACCATCTGATGTGCCAATGATGATAGATGTTTGTGTCATATTTGTGTAGATTTTCTCCAATCATTACAAGATATTTAAGAAAAAGAATGGAGATATTTTTCATCAACTCTTGACTCTAATGTGAAATTAAATAACAAACAAGCAAACAACTATCTTTGCCTCAAAAGCTGAAACAGAGAGAAAAAGAAATAATGGTAAAACTACAGAGGATAGGAAATTATCTTTAGTGTAATAGAGGTATATAAGGCATATCTATTCAGCTGAAAGGAAAAATGAGAGGCATTTTCATGATCTGACTTTTCAGCCACCAAACATTCATGATTTTCATCATGAAATAAATAAAACAGCAGTAGGGAAAAAAATAAATAAAAAAACAAAAGCCCAGTTACAGCAACAAGCAAACATTCATAGCTTTAACAGCTGACCTAATCACAAGTCTACTTTTTTTCTCAGTATGTCTAATACACATCTAAGGCACTACAGTAACAGTTCATGTGTTACTGTCATCCATTTCATCTTTTGAGTTCCTTCCATGCTGTAAGCAAGTTTCATAAAAAAAAAATTTAGGGATTTGAATTAATTATATTTTAAATAGTTTAATATTTAGTTACAGATTAGGTCCATTCAGTATTCCCTACTGTTCCAGTAAAAGCAAAAATAAAATTAAAAACAAAAGAACTAAAACAAA
>JANHGN010019661.1:18326-39929 GCA_024605025.1 Megaceryle maxima | reverse complement strand
CCAATCCTTGGTAGTAACTCTAACCATGGGGTGTTATCACTGCCAGCAGCAGACACTCTCTGTGAAAACAGGCTGCTGACTTCAGAAAGTGCAGTTAGAAGAACTGAGCTGGAAAGTAAAATCACTGAACAGAATTACTTCTGTTCTCACCAAAACCAGGGCAGTCACATAAAGAGGAAGGCCTGAGGTCTGGGCAGTCACAGTGACTCTGGCAGCGTCCCTCACAGACACATCACACTTTCACAGAGCTGTGGCAACAGCTTGTCTCATCCTGCAGCACTGGGACACAGCTGCTCTTGCTGGTTTTCCCACCCTCGTATCAGTCCCCAGCTAACTTCATCAGTCCTATCAAATGACCTGCTGGTGCTGTGATGCAGGGAAAAATGCAGGCTGAGGAATGATCCTGTGACTTGCTCACAGCTGGTCAACATGGTGCTTGTCCTGGGTAGCATGGGGTCCCTCAGAGCTGCTCATATACCCAGCCATACAGAGCTGCCAAACATGTTAGCTTTGGCAGTGAGTTACTGTAACATTTGGTTTTCCCATTTTCATAACTATGTACCTTATATGTGTAGGAGCATTTAAATGATGTATTAACCACAGATACAAATTATTAAAGACATAAATATGCAAAGAATGTTCTTTGCCAGACAGAGAACTGCATGCCAGAAATCCAAGGGGTGCCAGAGCCAGGCTGCAGTCCTGGAATTGAAAGCCCAGTGCATTGGGTCCCCAGCAGGAGGTTGGTGTCTGGCTTCAACTCAATCCACATATGTCTGTGCTGAGACTGTCCTTGGAATTTACATCAGGATCTGCAGGTTATCCTCTGATTGCATGTGGCTATGTTAGCAGTAGTTGCAGGGGAATTATGCTGCTCTGTTAAACTCTTCTGTTACCTGCAGAGCTTGCAGAGCAGCTGGGGAAACTTGCTGACATGGAAAGACTGAAGTGCTTAGTTCAGGGAGAGCACACCATGCCTAACTCTGAGCTTGTGGCACAACTGTCAGACTCTCAGACACAGAAATTAGCAGGGAGAGTTTATCTCATCCTTTCTCTGCCCAAAGGAGGAGTCACACATCTGTCATCTAACATGTTGTAAGTGACCATGGTTAGCAGACTGAGTCTCACTCTGGGGTTTTACCCCAGTAAAAGTGTTTATACCTTTGGTGACAAAAGTAAGTATCTTCTGCCTTTGAATAAACTAAATAAAGTGAAATCTACAGCAGCTGATGAAAGGCCATTTGTTTTTTATTTTTCCAGTTCTTATTTCTGTGACTTTGATGTGCCATCAGAAAATTCTTCAGTGTTCTTTTTCAGTGGGAACACTCCAATAAGACATATATTCCAGCAGTGGTTTCATATGAGGCCTTTGATCACTATCCCCTTCTCACCAAATGTCTATCAGAAGGCAGCCAATATCTTTTCTCCCCTCACACTGGGAGCTCCTACTGAGTTGCTTCTCTGTTCTGACCTCACCAAAGTATTTCAGAGTCACTGCTTACCCTCTGAAACTGACCTCCTGTAAGTAGAGCTTCTCTTCCTGCTTTTTTTACTTACCTAATTTAGCTAGGTATCTTGGGACTGAACTAAGACATCACTTGCCTGGATAGCAAGTGAAAAGTAATAAACAAAAAATGCCTCTACTGAGCAATCCTGGCCACTCTACATCACTCTTCTTTTCATGATTATTTGACACCTGGCCAGTGTTTGCACTGTCCTATTTCTTAGCGGAGATCTTCTGTTTGCTATAAGATCTTGATAAAAATGTTGAACAGCATTAAGTCTTCTGCTACTCCATGCAGGAGTAACTTCCTTAACAGTTTTCCTGAGACAACTGTACCTTTTCAGTCCACTAGGTCTCATATCATTGAATATTTTGATCTTGCATAGTTCTACTTTTCATTTAAAAAATCAGGCTTTTGCATGATACTTGTTCAATTAACTGACAGAGAACTCTACATTTATTATGGTCCATATCCACCAAACCTGTGCTCTCAACAATGAATATTGAGCCTCAGGTCTGACAAGGTTTGGTATTGTTTGTGAACTTACTACATCAGCATCTTCAGTTCATAACTAATTGGGTTCTTTGACAGTAATTAAATTAATTTTAGTGAATTTCCCCAGGGCAGAGGTTAAACCAACTTGAATAGAGTTCCTCAAGGCTAGTTTCCCTTATTGAGAAGGAGCCTGTCATTAGCAGAGCCTCATCTTCTGGGGTGGTTCCAGGACCACCCCAGTCATCTAACCCAAACAATGGCAGAGACTTCCTTGGCCAAGACCTAAGACTGGGAAGGGAGCAGGCAACTCAGGCCAACAGTTTTCATAATATTTGTGACATCCTCTCAAGTTACCAAAGGACTGGAAAGCACCTGAGATATCTTCATAAATCACAAATACCATTCTCCTGCTCTCTCGTTCTTTGTTGTCACCAACAGATGGGACACTACATTGAGTAGTGAGCTTAGTCCATCACTAAAATTTGTCTCTGCATAAAATGTCTAAAATATACCCTTGTTAGTCTTCCTAAACGTCAGCTTCACATCCTCACTGCTGCAGTGTTTGGCTGAGAATGTGCAGATGGGCAACGTAGCAGGTATCAAGGCATTTCTGAGGCAACAGGAATAAACATACTCTCCTCTGTGACCTTCACACACCTTGCTTGTTCACAGGTATTTATTTGACTGTGCTAAGCCAAAAGCCAGTCCTGCTAGTGGTACTGTTGTTTCTGCCTGTCTAGAAACATAAAGGAAATATTTCTGTTGTCGGTGATACAAACCACACGTTACAATTCTGGGAAACCTGGTTGTCAAAAATATATTTACTTTTTTAAGAAATAAACTATATGAATTAAAAATCCTGCTCATTTTATTCTCTAATTCAGGAAATGACATGAGATAACACAAAGATTTTCATTTGTTAATGCCTGGAAAGAGGAAGGCTGGTTCCATGTCAGACACCATCAGATAATACCTTTGCCAGAGGATGTTATTACAGTTTTAGGCTAAATATATAATATAAATAACCTGTCTTCTGCTGTGCAAAAAATATCTACTGGCTGGAAGCAATTATTGTGAGATAATACGTGGAAGTTTGCCAGCAGGGTTTGTTAGGTTTTCTAACTCTACATTTATAATTTACATTGGTGCACAGCACTATCTCCTAGCCCAGCCAAGGCTCTATTGCTCTATTTATGAACCCGCTTTATGTATCAGTGGTAAAATGTAGGGCTGAAGTAAACCATGCAGTGAACTAATCTAAACCAAATCCTTATAAGATATTAATTTCCATTCAGGAAATAAGCACTACCTTTAAATGTACCACATTCAGTATGAATGAATTATTATTCCAATTATTTGGCCAGCTTTACAACTTGCCAGTGGCTCAATGCCAGCATTTTACTTAACAGGCTAATAAAAATTTGATTATTAAAGCCACCAGGCTTTAATAACCTGTGTGCAGGTCAGCTGCACACAGAATGGCAATCAGGGGACAGAGAGAAGGCTATGGAAGCCACTGCCGCAACAGCCACCATGGTCAGACACAACAACAAGGAATTACAGTTTTCTTTTATGTCATGTCCTGCAGTCAGTAATATAATTAACCGAAAATACTCCCAAGAGCTGTCTGGGCCAAAGAACATGTGGACACAGACCCAGATTTCCCTCTGCCAGTGACCTGCAGAGAATACTAGAATGGTTTTGGTTGGAAGAGACCTTCAAGATCATGAAATCCAACCAATAATCCAGCACTGACAGGTCACCACTAAACCATGTCCCTAAGTGACACATCTACATGTCTTTTAAACACTTCCAGGGATGGCGACTCCACCACTTCCCTGGGAAGCCAGTTCCAGTGCTTGACAACCCTTTTGGTGAAAAAAACTTTTACTAATATCCAACCTAACCTTCCTCTTGCACAACTTGAGGCCGTTTCCTCTTGTCCTGTTGCTTGTTACTTGGAAGACCAACCCCCATCTCACTACAGCCTCCTTTCAGGTAGTTGTTGAGAGTGATAAGGTCTCCTCTGAGCCTCCTTTTCTCCAGGCTAAGCGAGAAGTTTTAAGTATGGGAAAGAGTGTCTCACTGAGCTTGCCCTGGGGACAAGGGACCTTCCTGGGGAGAGCCATTGTTCCTCATGTTCCCATGAGTGTTTAAAAGGGAAGGGAGGGAGGAGATACAGAGGGAAGGGGAGGGAGCACACAACTTTGACAAATTCTCACATTCCTGGATCAGCAAGCAATAAAAGCTTTGATGCAGGCTGGAGGTGAAATCCTAGGAAAGACACTGACAAAATCTCACAGGCAGATCATACGACCAGAATGCTACATAGAAAATAGACTTTTACCATGTAACAGCCTGTCAGCAACCTCAATAAAATAGAGCATGCCTACAGAGAAACTCTGGGAGGGCTGTTACAATGCCACTTTTATTTTCTTGGTGTAATCAGAGAGAATGGGGAAAATCTCTTTGGGAACAAATGCCTGGATGGAGATAAGGCTGCATTTGTGGTTAATGGCTCCTGTGTGACTTGCTATGGAAAAGGGTAAACATGGCTCCATTCAAAATGTTGAATTTAGCCCCAGGGAGCCATTCTCCCAGTGAAATGAAAGTCCTGGAAACTGCAGATGCATGGTTTAAATGGTTGGGTGAGAATGAAAGTTTTGCTTCCCTTTTCACTTTTATTTCCTTGTTCCTTACATGATACTTATTTTTAGAGCAAAAAAGGAACAAGAGCTTAAATGCTCACTTGACTTACTGAAGTCGGACAAAATGCTTTGTCTGTGTAATAATTGTCTCTATAATATTGCACAGAGATGGGACTTTGGGAAGCGGGAAAGTTGTTACAAGGCTCTGTCTTCATGTCTTCCACTGTGCTACAGGCACAACTTGTGCTGACCATCAGGGTGCAGGCAGAAGTCTGGCACCTGGGAGGACAATGTTGCTTAGAGGGAAGATGCTCGGATTTGTGCTCCTTGTCCATCTGACATATGCCAAGAGACTGTGCAAAAGCAAGATTTATATTAAATAACTTTTGGCCCCCAATTAAAAGCTTGTAAGTTAGGATATTCATCTGTTTTACTGACAGACCATGTCAGGAGATCAGTCTTCACATGGTCTTTCAACAGCCTTAGAAACTGTATCACCTTCTGGAGGCTCCTATCTCTCCCTGTTGAGTACTGAGGGAGCCAAGTAAGGTCACCTTCCTCAGCTGAGCACCCCAGGCTGAGGGAGGTGGCTCTGGGCCATACAAACTGCTACACAAACAAGCTGCTGTGATTCATCCCTTGGGAAAATGACCAGAAAGGAAGAAAGTGGTGCCTATGGTTTGGCAGAATGCAAGAGGGAAAAGCAAGAGAAATAGGGAAGGTAAAAAGAGGAAAAGGGGAAGAAATGAAGATGAGTGGCAAGAGGGAAAGCAACCAGTGAAGGGAAATAACAATAAGACTAAGGAGGGAAAAGTGTGTGAGAGATCAAGCAGAGGGAATTCAAAAGCCGACAAGTGAGAAACTTGAGCATCACATGAAGAAGCGCTCATCCCCAGACCCTGACAAAGGAGAAGCTGCTGCCTGCAGCCATAGGAGTGTCTGACTCAGCCAACCCTGGGGGCCAGAGGGAGCCCAGAGTGAAGGACACTGCAGATTTCTCCCTCCAGCCACTCCTGCGATGGCCCCTTCTGCCTCACAACTGCAGAAATTTAGCACTTGGTACTCAGCAGCCAGAGAATGAAATAGTCTTTTCCTCATGACAAACATACATCACTGTTTAATGGATGAAGGGCAGGGTTTCTGCTGTGTGGTACCAGCAGAAGGAATTTTTCAGTTTCCTGTTTTCATTCTCTTTTAGATGTGAAAACATTGGCAAATTCTTCAGGACCTGTTCCTTACTCTGCTGCCGAAATTACCACAGCCTAACCAAGGCAAGGTAAGCACAGAGAAGCCTCCAATCATATTCTGTGGGTGATGGCAATTTCTGAAAACACTTTTGGTTTAATTGTTAAATGTCTTTTGCACCTACCATATACTTAGAAAGTTATACAAATGTGTATGTTATGCAAATCCAGTGATTTAGAATCACTTATTCATAACAGTAAGTATACTGCTGACTGACAAATACCATTAATAAAAAAGAATGTGGGAGACATGAGCCATTGCAATTGCTTTGATAGTTAAGAGTCAGACTCTAATAGACTCAGGGTGGTTTGAACTAGATGGTCTTTAAGGTCCCTTCCAATGCAAGCCATTCTATGAATCTATGATTCTATGATTTTTAATGGAGTTTTTACAAATACCCACTCCCATGTACACACAGCAATGATACCAAATTAGAACTAAAACTCTAGTAGAGCCAAGCCACAACTTAACTATTAAGACCATTGATAAGAGGACTGCATTTGCAGCTGGATTACAAAGTACTGTAAAATGTAGTGAGATCCATTTTCTCTTTGAGAAACTTTCCCGATCAGTGGTTAATATTGTGAGGAAGCATTGCCTGAAGAGTGAGCCAGCACATCTGGGATTGGAGCATTCAGGCTGTGGTCGCACATCACTGCTGTGTAACGTGCTGCAGAGCTACAGCAAGAGGCTGAGGGAGGGAGAGAGGAAATTCTCACAATTGCCTGTTTCCCCACACAGCATTAAGCGACCGAGTGATCACAGGCCACAGATGAATTACAGGAGTGAGTCACAAGAGTTCAAAACAAGAGCATCCACTAATTGTTTCATGGAAGAGGCTCAGGGAAGTCTGAAGAAGGATTTTTGTAGGATATTCTTTTACTCATTGTGAGCTTTGTAGTCTTTTGTAGCAAAGCTAGCCATTCTGATCTGAGAGGTTTTTTTACAGCTCATAGCCAAGGGAGGGCTGTGTTCCAGGGCAGGGCATTTCTCATGGGCAGCATTTTCTGCTTTGAGCCTGTAATAGCTCTGAAGCTATCCAGAAGGAGCTCTCAGACACCACCTGATGGCAAACAGGAGGAGGGGCTGAATGGCCTTATTCCCAGTCTAGCTGTTCCACCAGCTCTGTGCAAATGTTTCAGTCCATTTTGTTGGCTGGTTCACTTACCTTTCAGGTGTTCAAAGCAAGATGATACTGTAATTATTTGACAAACATCTCTTAACCCCAAGCCTCCAGACTTGGATAAGATGTCTCAAGCTTTGCTCAGTGGAGCTGTAGAGATGGACACAAGATGGGGAAGAGCTCCTGGTGTCTGGTGGAGGTTTATTTTATGGAGATTGGATGTTACATCCTGGGTGATGAGTGGGAATTAACAGGGGTCTGGGAGGCTTGTGGATTCAGGGCTCTGCTTTGCCACAGTCTGTATCCATATCCTAAATGGCAGAATGTCAGTTCTCCTTCCCTCACATAAGGACAATTCATCAGTGCTCCTGTGATGCTAATACACCCTGGTCATGGGCACTGAGGATGTACACAACAAGGACCCACAGGTTGCACAAACAGCTGGGGCCACGCTGCAGATTAGGAGGAGGGGCAAAAGGTAGTTTGTCCGCTGGTGTGGTGCTCTGGCAAGGGGTCGGTGAAGATGGTGATGGCTTCCATGGTGCTTATTGCTGTGGGACTTCCTTGTGGCTGTGCTTTCTTCCTTCTCTACCCCTTACTGACCACCACCTCCACACAACCCGCTTGCTTTTACAGTGCGGGTTCCCTTGATCTCTTTGGCCTAACTCTTGGACAAAGAATCAGTTTGTTACTCTTTCCGGGTAACCCGGCTCCTTCAGAAATGCTCTAACCCCTGATTTGTCTGATCTGTGTCTTGTCTCTCTCCCACAGTTTCACCTCTAAGTTTGCTCCAGGGTATCGTGATCCAATTTCTAGGAACCACGAATGCAGAAAACAGTCCAGAATCTGACATGTACTAGTGGTATAGAAACCTCTTTGCCAAAAATTTGTCTTAGTGCACTCTGGGTTACCATGGACTCATCTCTCGAGGTAATTCAGATTCTTGGTCTCCAATGCCTGTTTGTTGCCCTGAGCTTTTCCTTCCTCCTGTTCTCTCCATACTCTGAGGCATGAAGTCTTCTCCCATTTTTGCCATCATCTTTCTGCTTCTGGTTGCATAAAGCTACCTAAGAGAGAAAAGATCACAGCCCACCTGCTGGACTGTAGTATTTTGAGCTAAGGCTTATTCAGAATCTCAGCTTTCCTTAGAAATCAAAGATAACCAGGGCTCAGTGATTCATTGGTCTGGAGTCATGTTCTTGTCAAACTTCTGTCCCAAACCGGAGAGAACATCAACAGAAAAAGAAGATGAATCAAAATGGGATTTGCAGTTCAATAGGGAAAAGACCTCTGAAGGCAGATTCCCTTGGCAGAAGCTCAGTTGGCTGGTTCAGAGGCAGGCAGGAAAGACTTTATGCAAATACAGTGATTTCTTCCCATTGAGATGATGTGGGCACAGAAGATTGAATGACCAAGGGCCAATCTCACCCTTGCTCTTTTCTGAGTGAAAAAATTAAACAGGGGTTGCTTCTGGACCTGTCCTCTCAGGTCTTGCTTGTGGGGAAAGCTCTCTGCTGTTGTCAGGAGCTGGGTTCATTTGCATTTTTCTTCTGTCTGGATTTTTATAAAAAAGGAAGACAAACAAACATGGACAATTTAACAGGCTGAGAAGGTGAACAAAAATTAGAAAATCTTGCCAAAATATGGAAATTTTTACTGGTTAAATTATTATCAGAAAAGTGAGAGTTGGCAGAGAGATCTGCCAGGATTCAGAAGGAGCCCGTGTCAGCGGAAAATTATCACGTATGGGGACCATTACTAGAATAGTAACACTTATGGTCTTACATTTTAAAGAACAGCTTGGTCTCAGCTGTCTAAAAAACCTCATTGCATTACTGCCAAGTCATTAGCTTACAAAGCTCCAGGCCTTGTCTACACACAAGCCTGCCATCAGTTTAACTAAAATCACTATTTAATCCATTTAGAGCAATCAGCACAACCCTTTTTTGGGTAATCAAATTAAGCTAAATCAATACAAGCCTGTTACAAACAGAGACAAACAATTTAAGGACATCGACATCAAAACCTGTGTTAGCTCAAGTGGTGTGAGTTTTGTAGTGAGGCAAAAGCTCAGGTCCAGCCTGGGGGATACTGTAATGATGGTCCTGTTTGTGATGTAGAGCTGTTCCTGAAGCATGTCCAGCAGTAGCTTTGTGTTGAGGTGCCCAAGTGGTCTTTTCTGCATACTCAGGATCTCCACTCCTTCTTGGGGTGCACCCTGCTGTGTTTAGGAGCTGTGGCCACCCTCACCCTGTCCTCTTCCTGGCCCCAAGCCCTGCAGGAAAAATCCAACCGGTTTGCTGAAGGAGCTTGGGATGAAAGGCATTAATACATAGCTGACTCTGGTAGAAAGTATTTGGCTTCAATGCCCCCGGAAACCTTGTTTATACACTATTCTCCTGTGCTGAAACACATGAGAGTCTAAGTATGGCCACAGTAGTTTATGCCAGCATCCTCCCTCCCCATGTTTGTGGCCACCTTCACACAAACAGGCCTCTCAGGAAACCTCCTGCATCCCACTCCTGGAAAGGAGGAAAACACCAGCAGCAGCAGCTGGCCCAGAACACAGGTTGTTTTCCCCCGGGTGTGCCCAGTCCTGGTTGCTGTTGCTGTGCTAAGCCACTACAGGAGCTGCCCAGCTGTGCAGTGGTCACCCACAGTGGGGTAAACCTCCCAGAAAGCCAACCCTCCAGCCTAAAGCAGCACTCACCTGAAAGGGGCCTAAGCCCGAAAAGGGCACAGGGGCTTCCTCAGCTCAGTTCAGTTCAAGTGAGTAACATGCAAGTAGCTCTCACACTCCAAGTTGGCCAACCTCCCCTTGAGCCCACTTCAGCTTTTGGCCCACACAGCATCCATGGGTGAGGGGTTCTCCAGGTTTCCATCCACGGTGTGAGGCACCAGCTCCTGATGCTTGCTCTGAGAGTGGCTATGGCCAGTTGACAACATCTAATTCTTCTCTTGGCAGAAATGTGAATTGTTGCTCCATACCCACCTTCTTTATGGCACACAAAACTCTGTAGACCTCTATTATACCCTCCTTAATGTCATTTTTTTCCAGGTTGAAGGATTCCAGCCCACCAGACTTCCATAATATCCTTTTATAGAGGAATTATTCCCTACCTTTTTTCCCTATTCCCTTTTTCTGCCCTTCTCTTGACCTTTTCTGGTTATGCTATATACTCTTTGAAATCAGGGATTCAAATGGTGACATTTAAAGAGCATGTCCTCATCTTTATTTCTACTCCTTTCCTAATAATTCCTAACATTTGACTGGCTTTTTTTTTTTTTGCTTTCTGATATGCATTGAGTTGATATTTTAATGGAAGAAAGCCCACTACTTTAAAGGGGGTACAAAAAGATTATTTTTCTCTCTGTGTGTCACTTCAGATCTACTGACACTCAGTCTCCCCATCTCTGCAGTTTCATAATGCTCTTCTGCATTTTTCCAGTCAACTGTTGCCTTTCCTAGAGTGGCTATCGTATCATGAGCAAATTCCCTCACCTCACAGCTCACCTACTTTTCCACAACTTTATGGGTATGTCCATATGCTCTGCGTGTGTTCACAGGGCAGTGCGGAGGGAAATGCACAGAAAATAAGGCAAAAATACAAGTATGTACCCATAAACCAGTTATTCTGTTTTCAGGTGCTGCTGCATCAGCAAACCCCCATGGTAACACCCTACAGAAAAATGGGATTGCCAAAAGCAAAAAAGACCAGAACCAGAAAAGAATTGGTGACACAGGCAGGCTGGGGAAGGGTCGCTGAGGTGCAGAGACACCTTCATAGCGGCCTATCTCCAGGTTTTCCTGTTGCCCAGAGGGAGCATCAAGTTCAGCTCAGAGGTCCCAATGACTTCAAGAACTCTGACCTGAGGCGAAGCTGCAGGATGTAGCTGCTGAGTTTCGGCAGCTGAAGGATGCTGCTAACTTCCCTGCCACAGCTGGGGATTTAAAAATGTTTTTCCTGAAGACACCAGCTGGAATCTCACCTGACTTTATCGAAAAGACTGACAGTACTCAAACTCTCTCCTGCCTTTATACACCATGCAAGCTGGGTCCTGTTCTTTCAGAGGTTCATATGAAATCTCAGTCTTTGTTAAGCTGTGGCAGAAAAATACGGAAATCCCTCTGAAACCTGTGATCTTCCACAGGCAGAGAAACTGCTCTGAAACAAATGAGCATCTCCTTCCTTCCGTGGCTGTAATCCAGAAAGCAGTTTACATTAATGGGGTATCTGGCCCCCAGCTAAGCTACAAAAAGCCGAAGATGCTCAGATATGACTGTGACAATATAATGTAAAACAGGGCTAATTTTGTATTGCAGAGTGCCTGGGTAGCAATAGATGTCTGCAGCCACATGTCCAGACACACCAGCACTGCCCAACCATTTCCAGTGTGCCAGCCTACCACCCTGGAGTTGGGTGTAGGACAAGCAGGAACTGTGGGTGTAAGAATGGCTTTTCAATGGCTTTCAGTCCCAGAGTGGACATCCTGTGGAAGGTACTCAGTAATGAACAGGCCCTGCAGGAGAAGGACCCTTAAATTACCCTTGAATGATCTTTAGAAGAATAAATCAATCTCCACAGTGACAGTGCCACCATTTCTAAGCCTACTGATGCAATTTTATACAATACTGTTTCTGGTGTCTTTCCACTGAGGCAATCCATGTAACAACTCTGGTTGTGTTATCCCCTTTAAAAGCCCACTGTTGTGTTTCATCATCCCTTTGCTGTGGTGCCTGACAAATCTCTCCTGGCCTGGTGCACCCCTGAGCAGCACAGGGCAAGGGAGAGCTGACAGACCGGGACAACAACAGGGACCAACTCACCTTTAGCATCAACTGGGCAATGTCCTAGGGCTTAAACACCAACCTCAGCCCCACTCTGTTCACAAAGCGCAGTACAGACGCTTCTTTTATGCTACAGACACAAAGTCTTGTGGGCTTGAAGCCACTTATGCTTTCTACCTGAGGGTTTCCTGTGGCAACCACAATCCCAGCAGGGGAGTACACGGGCACATTCACACATGCAGAATAATTTGATTTTATACCAGGAGTTGAACAGCTAAAAAAGGCTTGCATGTTCTTGTATGGATAGCATGATTAGAATATAAATTAAGGAATTTAAGACTCCAGTCGAATTTGAATCCTTATTAGCACTGGTACTCCTTAAAAGCACTAGTTCAAATAAGAATATTTGTGTAATTCACAAGTCTGCAAGAACACGTCTAGTCAAAGTTTCTCATGACTTTTTATGTGTCTTCAAAACACCATCCATGCATATGATGAGATATAAAATAAACATATGCTGTTCCCTGGTATTCCCAAAACTTCCAAACAGTAGTAGTCTTTTTTTTTTTTTTTATTGTGTTATTGATTGCTCTCAGAGGCCTACCTAAGTCTAAAAGTGAAGCTTACACAGCACCACTAGTTGTGTTTATAAAGAACTTAACTTGTAACTAAAAAAAAAAACCCCAAAAGCTTGTTTTGAGTATTCCTAGAGCTGAACACTAGGTGGCAGAACAAATATATGTTCTCTAATTGACAAATACACATCCTTTTAGCAAGAAGGCAGGCCCAGAGAAGTTAAATCGTATCTCTAAAATAAATTGATAACTTATAGCTGCCCTGCTGTTCCTGTTCAGTTCAGGCCATGTTAGGGTTGGGATTAAGCCTTTTTATGTCCGTTAGAATGTACATTATGATCTAGTCACAAACTTGGGCCTCTCACCACAAAAGCCCGTGGCTTCCCTTTCCCCATACAACACATTTTTAAAGTAGGACCCTGTCAAACTCAACATTCAATAGACAACAGTAGTATTTCTAGAGAGGTAAGAGCCTCGCTGATTGAGGACCATCGACACATTGGCAGGACACTGCACAGACAGCTCCAATTAAGAAATAAAAATTGAAATTGGGGACAGGTCCAGAAAAAGCAGCTCTGATGAGGGAACGATATGCATAAGGACTTTTTAACGGATGGATGCGAGCTTGACACGCATGGACACATGGCAAGTGAGAGCCCCTCCTTCACAAACAGCCTTCATATGCCAGAGGAGCTGACTCTTGCCTCACCTGCCTTGGGAGTGTGGTGGGAACACAAGTTCCCAGCACTGGAAACTGGGCTGGAAGTAGAAAGAGTCACACTGAACTCTAGGCTCCCAACTGGCTTGTGCTGTGACCTTACACTGCTTCATCTTACTCACTGTCCCTCGAAGCCCTGGCATCTCCCAGCTGCCACCTTTCCCTTTAGGTGTCAGGCAGGCAATGTAAAACACACCTACCGAGAAGTCCTTGCTGGAAAGACAAAGACAACCCCCACTCCCTCCTAAAATGTAATTGCCAGTGCTTAACAATATTCCTGTGACATCGAAACACCCAGGACTGTCAATTCAAATGCATCCTTCACCCCACTGGTTCTTGTCCCCAAGCACAAAAATCTCATTTTAACAAAAAACCTGGTCTATTTCCAGATTGGTTTTGTCAGCTTTTCTTGCCGGGGCTATCAGAGGAGAGGACCTTGAGGAAGAATTAAATGGAAGTGGTAGGACCCTTCTGGACTAAAGAGGACTTACAAACTTGCAGGAAAGCACAAGGCTATGGGAAAAGAGAGATTATGTCCCATGAAACCTGCACTGCACCAGTAGCAACGAAACAGTTTATGATGAGCTCAAGAAGTCATCTGACCTGTTGTGGCAGTAGAAGAGCACAGCATACACAACCACTTCTTTCTTTGGGAGGAATTAACATCTGCATGACATGAAGACACCACCACTAGGGGGGAAAAAAAAACAAAACAAAAACAAATAACAAACACCAAACCAAACAAAAAAAAAAAAAACAAAACAAAAAACAAACCAAACAAACAAACAAAAAACCAGTGGATGAACCCACATGTCACTGGTCTGTCAAACCCAACAGTGGAGGCTCATAATAGTTCAGCCCCCCTGCGTGGTTGGAAGGACACCAGAGCCAGCCTGCCTGGCCTGTGGGAGGAGCTGAGAAAGGAGCCATCACATCACAATTGGCCAGTGTTTAGGGAGGCACCGACTGGCTCCAGAAGTCATAGGCAAGTCTTTTCCACTTCATTCTGCAAATAGGCCTTTCAAGGGTATAATGGATCACATTAAAAGAGGCAGAGTTGGTGGGAAATAATACTCCTCAAACACAACCTTCCTCAGAAGTGTTGAAGAAAGTTCTCCTGTATTTGTAGGCCATTTACCTTGGCTTGTGATGACTGCAAACCCCAGAATAACTAAGGTTTGCTCACCTGCAAAAGCAACATGAGATCTGCCCACCCATCCATCCTGACACATGGCACCATGGCTGCTATAGGACATATACACCAGGTGTTACCTGAGTGCAGGAGTGCCAGACCTTTACCCTCACAGCCCTGTTTCAAAATGTGGAGGTGCAAGTAGACAAACCTTTGCCTAAGAACCGACTCCTCTTCCTGCATGGAGATGTTTTACCCCAAGATTCCAGCTAAACATGGAAAGGACTGAACCATGGGATGGACATGAACAGTGGCTCAAACAAATGGTACAGCCTGAGAAAGTAAAGAAAGAGAAGAAACAAGAGAGGTGCTTGAAGCAGCGATGGCAACAAAATGGACTTGTAAACAACACACGAGGGGAAAACACTGGTCACCGTAAGCATTCCTTTATCTTTAAAAACTGTCTATGTATCTAATAGCTGCAGGTGGTGGAGTTCACACATCAAGGTTTGCGACTACCAATATGGGAGTGAAGGGAACGTGCATGGGAAGCTGGGGGGGTAGGGGAACTAAGCTTGTTGATTTGTGACAACACAGCTGGAAGCCTTCAACCCTGCTCAGTCCAGGACCCACAGGTTCTCCGCTGCTCAGAAAATCAAGTTCCCCTTATCTATGTCCCAAGGATGGATGGATGGATAGATGATAGATAGATAGATAGATAGATAGATAGATAGATAGATAGATAGATGCATGCTTTGGGGACCTTGTGGTCATTTTAAATTCAGTTCCTATGGTCAACTCCCAAGTCACTTTTATAGCTGAGTCACCTGTTTTCGAAGTGTTGTTTCCAACTTCTTGCAGGGCTGTCTTCCTGTCCCACGTCCTCCCCAGTCCCACCCTACTCACATGTGCCCCTGCTGTCCTGCAGCTTAGCCTGCTCTTCCTCCATGCTGTCCCACTCCTTGCCACTCTTCCCCCCTTTGTCTCTACCTCACTTCCTTCCATTTTGCCTCTCACTGGTTTTAGCCTTCTGAACTAACCCTTTATTGTCACACTCCAGACATTTTGATGTTTTGACAAGTTTCTTATCTGAAATGGGAAACAGAGAAACAACCTACTACCAGACACGGTCTTCTGGTAAAAATCCTGTCACTTCATCTACCCCCCTTTCTACCATCTTCCTTTTGTTTGTCTTGGCTACAATTTTGCCTACTCTTAAATTGCAAACTCTTTGAGGGCAGTGCCAGAATCCGGTCCAAAGAATTCCATAAGGCACGTAACATGCTAAATATTCTAAAAGGTCCTATTTTAAGTTTTTGCTCTTAATTTTCTGTAAACTCACTGAAAATCCAAGTAAGCAGGACTCTAAGTAGACAGACATACGTGTACTGTCAACAGGAAGTCTCTCTTGCATAACTTCTCTGGCAGTTCTGGAAAGCTAAATGCAGTTGGGTTTATTTTCCTCACTGCAAATTAATAGTCAGGACAAAAATGAACCCATAAAGAAAAATAATTTCTGAGAAAGGAGATTCTAAAAAGGCAGATGATTTTTAGCACGCAGAGCTGCCCTCGTGAAACATCTGCTATGACGTAGTCCTCTTCTGGCTGTAGACCAAGCGTATCAATAGCTCCACAGAGTAATGGGATAAGAAATGGGAAAATTGCCATTGCTTGTTTAGCAGCTTGTTTTGCTGATAAATGCCTGTCACTTTTCAAATAGCTACAGTTTAATTGTTTTTTGGGGAAAATATTTCCTTGAACAGGAGATTTGCAGGCCATTAGCTATTTCCCATCTGTGCTGGTATTTTAACACACCACACATCCACTTTGCTCCCTATTAGAAATTATTCACAGCTTTTATTAGAAGCAGGCAGCCTAAAGTTTAGAAATCTCTTCTGTCATTAAGAAGTTTTCACTTGCTTTTCAGAAAATTTCAACCTTGAAATCATTAGAGCCAATATATGGGGGTTTTTGGAAGAACCTCTACTTACAAAGCTTACTAGAAAAAAAAAAAAAGTACTCTTTTTAGAAATCTGGGATTTTAAAATAATGAATGACTGTACAAAAGCAGGAGCCATCTGACTAAAGCAGTGACCACTGCGTGCTTGTTCTGTGGCTAAAGGCAAACATCACTCGGTCAAGCACTGCCATGTGCTGGAGTTCATCTCCTTCCTTCTCAAACTGTGCCATGAGAATTTTTAAATTCCACCTGATAGCTGCTAGGACAGACAAGAGACAGACAGACCTCTGTTTAATATCACACAGTACCTCTAATGATATCTGCTTTCGCTTCATACACATACACTCAACAAGCAACTACTTGTAGTAAATTCAGCTTTGCCAAGACACAGAACTATATTCTTATTTCAGGTGATGCACGTACTAGATGCATACATTTCTGAGGGAAAAAAACAACAAACCAAACCAACCAACCAACCAAAAAACCCACCAAAACCCATTCCTTATTAATAAATATCCTTCTCCTTTCTTTCTCCTCCTTCCATCAGGAAAAAGAAGCAGATAAAGTACAAGGAGAGATGTAAAAATGTGGGTACTACATTTAAAAGATAACCTTGCTTTGTCATCTGAATCTTTCATATTTCTCTAATTCAGGAGGATCCCATGAACTTTCTATCCTAAGTATTTTTTAGATTTCACAGAATAAAGTTAAGGGAGAATGAGAAAAGAAATTCAGGATTAGAGAGTACCCCTCAAAGTATGAATGTAAGAATGGAGTGAACCTTCCAAGTCAAGTCCTACACAGTAGAAAACTCACACTGTTATTTACTGCTGGGACAACAGGCAAAAGGACCAACGTACAGGCAGTGACTGCTTTCCAGAATTTATTGTAAAAAACAGTATTAAACAATAGGAAAAAAGTAACTCCTTGTTCAACCCATCACATATTGCTTTATGTGGAAACAATGGAAAACTGTGACAGAAATGTATTTAACCATTCTGATCCATATATCAGACAATCCCAGCTACTCAGGACATGCTCATGGGAAAAATATTGGCAGTATCACAGCATATGGAAGTGGAAATAAAAAACATGCAGTATTTTCAATTGCAGTTGGGAGGCTTATTTCCTGGAGTCTAAAGATCATGTTGTTTTATCTGTTTTCCTTTAGCATAATGTACATTATCAGACTTTCATAACCAGCCACCGGCAGAAAGCCCTGATTTTTTGCCAATGGTGACATACCCACCTCAAAGATAAATGTGGAAGTCAGCATGTCTGCCTTACTTCTGTTTGCAATTTCCTTTCCATAGGAACATGCACATGATATAGTTCCTGCTAACAGATATTTAAAGCATGGCTAGCCCTTTTTTCACTTATACCAGTTGAACCCCACTGGAGGTCCTTAGGGTAGCACAAACAAGGGGGAACAGACTTCCAACACCCCACCACACTTGTTTTGGCCTAAAACTGTTTGTCCTAACACCAAATTATTCATGTTAAACATACTTGGTAGGTCTTCCACTTTTGTCTACAAACAGAAAGATGGCAGGTTCTGCATTAAACTGTATTACAAAACATGTAAATCAAAACATTCCACAACTGGTTTTGTTGTTTAGGTTTTTTTAGTTTGTTTGGTTTTTGTTTTTTGGGGTTTTTTTGGTGGATTTTCTGGCTTATGTCAAAACTGTGAAGTATCAGTATTAACTTGAACAGAGTTCAATTTAATCAGAACCCCAAACTAATGAGTGCTCACTAGTATTTAACTGGTTCGTTTAGCTTCATTATCAATTGGTGAAAAGTTGACTTAGCCTCAGTTTCATTCTCAAAAGCATTAATCTGAGAAAACTTGTTACATGGCACATTTGAGACCACCTCAGTTTCAAGTCAATGAATGAACTTAGATATATATAGGTGCATTGGTTTAGGTATGACATGACTATAGAACCTAGTCAGAAAATGGATCAAGAGAAACCTATGGATAATGCTAAATAATGGTATCAAACCTTTTTTTTTTTTCCACACTTCTGTGCTTGCTGAAAACTGGTAACAGCAAGCACAATAGTTTGAGGTGACTCAAAACTGACAGTCACTGGTGTAGAGTGCAGTGGAAATTTTGGTCTTTCTGAAAGTAGATACAAGGGAACGATACAGGAAATTCCATATTGAGAAGACAAAGTCAAACATTTGTTCTCTTGCACATCATAAAAAGTACTTTTGGTTACAAATTACCACTGCAAACAATCTTCTCATGAATAAAAATAAAAATGTCTCTACCTAAAAAGCTTTAAGAAGGGTTAAAGCCCCACAAACCATAACTTTCTCTTAAGTCCTCTTCCCTTCCAAGTTGCAACCGTCTCCTTATTTTAAGCAAGTCCCTCCTCTTGGTCAATCAGTTCTGTTTTGGTGGAAAACACATCAGCCAGCATGTGCTTTGGGATTTCTGATCCCCGTACTTTTAACGTGTAGCAGGCATTCTCTACTTTTGCCAGACTCTGTTTCAAGGTATACAGCTTCTTAGATACTTCGTAAGGTCCAGTGTTTCCAATGAAAGTAAAACCATCGTAAATTTGACGTAAGAACTGGCTCAGTTCAAAAGGTGTGTCTATGTCACCATTTCCAACACTGCTGATGCACAGCCGCATCAGCTCTCCAGTTAGATCAGCCACTCCCAGAAGGTAATCTACAGGTGTTACCTTCAGGGTCCAAGCGTGTGGTTGTTTATCATGGGAATTGGAGGTCTGAGGATAGAAGAGAACAAAGTCCAGTACAGAGAACTGTAAAAAAAGCAGTCTGTAATGGTTCAGATGCACACTAACTTATGTAACATAACCAGTAATTAAAAATATTCTGGAAAATTAAATTGTTTGGTACTTCCACAAAGTCCAACTTTAGAGGTACTAATCTCCTTCCAGCATACCTGAAGGTATCAAAGTATTATTTTCACTTGAGATGTGATTTCCATTCTATCAAGTATGATAAACATACCCTGCTTCTACTATTTGCAAACAGAATTATCACATCCGTGTACCAACTTTTATTTGCAGTTGGTCTTTAGGATTTTTTTTTTTTGGCTGACAGATCTCAACCTAACAGATTTAAATTTGCCCTAAATGGTCTGTCCGAAGCTACCAAAGCAATCAAGAATCAGAAAGAATCCACATTATGAAAACAAATCACATAATTATGTAATGGTATCTTGAATTTCAAAATATATTTTCTACAAGAAACTGATAGTTAATGTTCTCCCAGATCCATTGTCTATCAATTGAACTCATGAAAATAACTAAAAAAAAAACCAACTTAATTAAAACTCATCACAAAGTTACAATTCTGCTCCTATATCCAAGTTACCAATACTTTTTACTGACAAAATATTGGTAACATAGTAGACAACACAGGTTTCTTTCTGTTCTCTTGTTCCCTTAACATGCTATCCACCCAAATTCACAGTTGGTCAGAGGCATGTATGCAGGGCTTAACAACTTCACCATTTGTTAAAACCAGTGTGCTACAACAGGTTCGCCTCTGATAAGAGCAAACGAACTGCAGCTAAAATGTTGGCTTCTCTGCAAATATCTTAGAGAATAAAGAGAGAATAAGCAGTGCTTTGCAGCAGAATCCCTTTAACAGAAGCAGACTTCAGAATTCATCAAAAGCAGCAGTGCTGTGCATTAGTGTACGCTGCACATGTATACAGCAGTAGGCCTTACAGGGGCAGTCAGAGACATTAAAAATCCCTCCTCTAGACTTGCTTGCTTGTATTTCACTATCCTGGACCTTTCCCCCTACCAGGAGTTCACTTTGCTCTGAATAAAAAGGATGTGAAATTTGTAAACTTGTATCCCACGGATTTAGTTTACTACTTGTCAAAATAAAAAGCATGTTTTGAACAAGTGAGTCAAACCCCACATGTATATCTAATACCATTCCACTAACTGTCCTTACTTAATCAGATGCCAAAAATAGTACTAAGTCTACTCACTGCATTTCTATGCCAGAAAGATGTTTGTCACGTGAGAAAAGAAAAACTTTTACCATGTTTGCTGGTTCTTCTCTGTCTTCAGCTGAAAATATTAGTTGTTTGTTGATCTCTTCAACACTAATCAAAGATCGTGTTTTGATAAAATACTGAAATGAGACTGCCTCAATATATTCTTGAAGTCCTGCAAAAACAGCAGAAGAATTAAGCTAATTTAAACTTTCAAGCAATGATGCATGCTCACAATTATTTATTTTTTCTCAGAAATCTTTTAAGTGAGACTATTTTAAGGTTACTAGCAAAAAGTGAAAACTAAAATAATCCAGAAATAACACTGAAACATAATCTGACATAACACACTTCAAAGTACAAAAACCAGACCAAGAACACAGCAGATAAACGTTTTCAAGCTTTAACTCCAATTTTGATTCAGAATCTTCTGTAATTTCAGTATTAAGCATCATGTAACTCTCAGAAACATGCTGATCAGAAGCTTCCCATAATATCCCTCAGGGGTCTGTACTGGACAGTACTGGGGACAGTACTGTTTCTTTGTCAATGACGCAGATAGTGGGATCAAGTGCACCCTCAGCAAGTTTTCAGATGACACCAAGCTGCATGGTATGGCTGACATGTCAGAGGGAAGGGATGCCATCCCAAGGGATCTGAATGAACTCAAGAAGTAGAAGCAAGTGAACCTCATGAGGTTCAAAAGGGCCAAGTGCAGGATCCTGCACCTGGGTCAGGACAACCCCCAGTATCAATATATGCTGGGTGATGACAGGATTGAGAGCAGCCCTGCAGAGAAGGACTTGGGGGTGCTGGTGGATGAAAAGCTGGACATAAGCCATCAATGTGTGCTTGCAGCCCAGAAGGTCAAACATATCCTGGGCTGTATCAAGAGAAGCATGGCCAGCAGGCTGAGGGAGGTGATTCTGCACCTCTGCTCTGCTCTCATGAGACCCCACCTGGAGCACTACCTCCTGCTTTGGAGCCCTCAGCACAAGAACATGAACTTGTTGGAGGAGGTACAGAGGAGGGCCACAAAAAAAAAAAAAAAAAGAACAGAGGAATGGAGCACCTCTCCTATGAAGAAAGACTGAAAAAGTTAATTATCATCAAATGGTAGGGGTTGGAAGGGACCTCTGGAGATCATAGAGTCCAAACCCCCCAACAGAGCAGGATCACCTAAGGCAGGCCACACAGGAACAGATTCACGTGGGTTTTGAAAGTCTGTAGAGAAGGAGACTCCACAACCTCTCTGGGAAGCCTGTCCCAGGGCTCCATCACCTTCAGAGTAAAGAAGTTTTTCCTTATGTTGAGGTAGAACTCCCTGTGTTCCAGTTTGTGACCATTGCCCCTTGTCCTATCACAGGGCACCACTGAAAAGAGACTGGCCCCTTCTACTTGACACCCACCCTTCAGATATTT